>JAODAL010001350.1:0-235665 GCA_025379985.1 Phyllomedusa bahiana | reverse complement strand
CATTAAAAACCCCAACATCCCCTCCCCCGCATACTCAAACACACACCCCTCCCCTGCACACTCTAACACACATCCCACATCACATTGTGAACTGCGACATATATTTTTACAAAGAAAAAAACTTATGTTTAGTCAAAAATTTGTAGGTTTTCCCCATGATCGTGTCATCGCATCAGTATCATTAAAATGAAAATCCACTACAAATTGCTTTTCAAAGCACTCCCCCTACTGTGAAAAGCAATTCTTATAAATAACAATCCCTAATAATACACCTTCATAGCAAATATACCAAACAAATCATTACAAAAAAAAATAATTATACTTAAGGATAAATAAAATGTTAGCCCCGCCCAACACAACCCCCCACTTTTGATATCGGTACACTCTGCCTGTTATTAAACCAAAAAGTGCCCAGATTGGCAGATCTATTGTATGTAGGCGCTCTGCAAAACATAAGTGTTTACATTGCAGTTAATTTTGTGACTTCAGGGACTTTTTTTTTGACGGAGCTTTCCCTTTTCCCTTCTCCACCCGGCCCAAACCGCCATGATGATTTCTCCTGGACGACCAACTACAGTTCCCAAATGAAATATTGGTGAGGTAACATGGCCCCCGTGTATATAAAAAAGATAAAAATGGCCCCCCAGTATACAAAAATTAGAAAAATTTGGCCTCCAGTGTATATAAAATTTAGATAAAGGGCCCCCCCAGGTTATAATAAGTAATATGACCCCGTGCATATATAATAAAAATATGGCCCAGTGTTTTTTAAAATATGGCCCCCGGTATATTTAAATAATATGGCCCCAGTGTGTATTAAAATGATAATAATGGCCTAGTGTATATTAAAAATTTGGCCCCCCGTGTTTTAAAGGGAAAAGGAATATATAAAAAATCCATTACTCACCTGTCTCCCGCTTCTTGAAGCTCTGCCGTCTTATCTTCTTCCGGGGAGGCAGTGGGTCGTATCCGCTCCGTGAGAAAACCCGGAGGACTGCAGACATGCGTGCGGCTCACTGGAGTGCTCCACGGAGCAGGGAGCGCTCGCTCTCTACTCCGTGGAAGCCCTCAGCTGTATATGTGTCCAGCGGTCTGTAGCCCGACGAGGTTTGGGGAACAGGCAGTTTTATTTTATGTTATTTTATTTCTACAGCATTCACTCTTCAGTATAAATGATATGTTATCTGTATTCTGCAGTTTGATATGATTCCAGTAATGCCAAATATGTAGGGTTTTAGTTATGTTTTAGTACTGTGAAATCTATGTGGCATCTAAAAGGTTAAATAACAGCGAACACCAGTCTTCTATGTAGCAGGATTAACCTTCGGGTGTTTTCACACAGTGCAGTTCTGGTACAGTTTTAACTGTGCTCCAATGAAACTGCCTGTTAGAGATGGGTGAATTTCTTAAAAATTCGATTTGCCAGGTTCGCCGAATTTTCCGCACAAATTTGTTACGACCTGAATTTATTTGTGGCGAATTGCATTTAAAAACATCTATTTCCTGGATGCGGAGAGCCTGTAGGGGTGTTGTAGAACATTGTGCCATGCTCAAATATGCATAGAGAGTGTGGTTTGGTCTTGATACAATGCTGTGTTTTAGTATGACACGCAGATGACAAGCACCGCTCTTAGAATCACTTCACAATTCACTTCTCTAGGCAGTTACAGGGGCATAACTGACCAAATAACTGAAGTGGGAACACAGCCTGACAAGGTCATGTCAGCGCCAGCTGGAAAGAACTGGGTTGAGGGCCAAGATCCTACAATTGTCAAAGAGCGCAATCCTGTTTACACCGACATAAGATGATTCCACAGATTATGACAGAACCTGTTCTTTTAAACGCTGATACATGTAGAGCACCTACGAATGGAGAGGGTGGAGAGGGTGTCGAAAGTAATTTTGCGCTGACGTCACTGATCATTTTGCCCTTCCTTTCATCCATCAGTGTCCGCTTTCAATCGGTCAATAAAACATCAGTATTGCTAAAGCCAAAAACAAACAGGAGTTGGTCCAAAACAGAGATGACTAGTAAATAGTATATTTGCATGTCTTCTGTGTTCTGTATCCACTCCTGCTTTTGGCTACCTAATCATTAGAAAATCCTGATGCAAACAAAGGACCATGTCATACTGGTGTTACAGCTTCAATGGGTTGTTTGTCCTTTTCAATCCTTCTGACAGATTAAAAGAAGGGGAAACCCAAACATAGTGGCAACGTCATAGAGTGGTGGAGGGTGCTAACAGCATTAGGAACGTAATAGCATATACCTGGGTTAATATACAATGCACACTGCCTCGTGTGTATGGTGGTCTGGATATGGCAACTCTCCTAGTGCCGTCTTCAGCAAACATATATCAATCCGACCAGAGTAAATAGTAAAAACTTACGTTTATTCAAAGTCTTCATTCAAGTAAAAACAGTCCATCAGACATACTTGTATTCCTTTTCAATAATCTGCAACAGCAGTATCCACGAGCAGTGAAAGACTTGATCCAGCTCAATCTCATGCAGCCGCATGTAGCTAGTGAGAGCAGTATGGACAGGGGGCGTCACCCTCCAGCGGAAGCGACGTTTCGGAAGACAAACTCCTCCTTTCTCAAGCACAGGTAGGTGATTACAGACTATACTTATATAGGAGATTAATTATCATTATTAATTAGTAAATGTCTGACAACATTAAAAACATTTAAAAACATACGATTTCAGAACATACTGTACATTTATCACTTTTATAGAAAAATATTCATATTAAGGTTCTCATTTAATCCCTTGAGGTTGAGTGTATCTAATTTAAAAATCCACATTGATTCTCTACGCAAGAGTGTTCTTTCTATTGATGTACCTTCTAAGGGATAGACTTGTTCTAAAATACACCATCGGAGTTCTGACACTCCGTGGTGTCTCTCATGAAAATGACGGGCAACCGAGCTCTCTCCAAATTTTTTTGTTGTCATTGTCATCACTTTTGTCTATTTTTTTCTGGAACATACGTATGGCTGAACGGCGTTCATTAATTCTGATTTTAACATTGCGGGTGGTCTGCTCGTGGATACTGCCGTTGCAGTTTATTGAAAAGGAATACAAGTGTGTCTGATGGACTGTTTTTACTTGAATGAAGACTTTGAATAAACGTGAGTTTTTACTATTTACTCTGGTCGGATTGATATATGTTTGCTGAAGACGGCACTAGGAGAGTTGCCATTTCCAGACCACCATACACACGAGGCAGTGTGCATTGTATATTAACCCAGGTATCTGCTATTACGTTGTACATTTCCTTCTCCAATTCTGGGACTGTATTAACGGACTCATTATGTGCTATGAAGTGATTGCAAGTGAAACGGACAGGAGGGCAGAGACTTTTTGTTTTTCAGAACATGATAAAGCGTCTATCCTTAAACGCACACAAGATGCCGGATTGGGATTGGAAACACAGAATGATTGCCAGCTGGATTTATCCAAGAAATTAACTCAATTAAAAAAGAAAGAAACAGCACTCTTATCCCATGCATCGGCACTAACTGAGTATGCAAAGGCTCAGAGAATTCGCAGAGGATTGCATAGTCCTTTACAACCAATACTATTACAAGACGACCAAGCATACAAAGACCGCTGGTATGCCATCAGCAACAGGTATGCGATCGATTTTATATTTTTGACGATACAACATTTACAGTTGGCTATAGAAAAAGTAAGAGAGGAGATCAAAAATACAGAGGATGAGCTGAAACGCTCTATCACAACAGAAATGTTTGTTCGTATTAATGATGAATTAAAAAATATCGCTAAATTACAAGCTCAGCTGCTGCAAAATAAATTAAGAAAGTTTCAGCGAGACACACGCGATTACCAGCTAAATAAAGTGTATACCTGGGCAGAAGATAGGTCTCGATATAGGTCGTATATTCGAAAACAAGGACATAACACAGCTAGAGACACTAGTGATACCAGTGCTTCGGGTTCAGAGGACTCTGTATCCAATAGAATGGCCTTACGCTCTAAAAAAACAGGAGGATTTTTTAGAAAAAAACCCTCAACACGACGATTGCGAAAATGGGAACAATTATGGCAGAGAAACAACCACAAAAAGTCGTGGCAGACCAAAGAAGAAACCATAGAATACCTCTTCCATAATATTTCATCAAAGACATTAACTCCAAATCAGGAAGATGTCTTAAATAAAGGACTAAACTTCGTTCCATCTAATCATAATGATCTGTTTCAATTTAATGTGGACTTGCATAGGTTATGTCGTTCAATATGTCTTAAAATGTTTTTCTGTGATAATAAAAAGGAAAATTCTGAACAGCACTATACATCCAAACGTATTCTCAAAAAGAGTCAGTTTGATCCACCCATACATAATACCACACTAGATACATTTGCACAGGCGGTTAAAAAAGAAGTAGAATTAAAATTTAATAGCAATGTTCAGTATAATACAGAGAAACATTGTAGGAAGTTTAAAAATTTTAATAGCAAAGAATGGCAGGCGATAAAAGAGTTAAAAAGTGATAAAACAATTACCATAAAAAAAGCCGACAAAGGCGGAGCAACTGTTATAATGGACACTAGTCACTATATACAGGAGGCACATATACAACTGTCGGATGAGATCGTATATAAGAAAATAGACAGAGACCCTACTAAAGAATTTAATACATTGATTAAGAATATTTTGGAGGATGCAACAGAAAATGGCATCATAAGTGATCGACTAAAAAATTCTTTGTATAATGAACATCCCAGGGTCCCCATCTTTTACCTTGTACCTAAAGTACACAAATCTGCCACCAATCCCCCGGGACGACCGATAGTCTCAGGGGTTAACTCTATATTTGAAAAAATTGCTATTTATGTGGACCAATTTTTGCAAAAATATGTCAAACGGGACCAACGTTCTCTACAAGATACCACAGAATTGTTAAAAATTATAAAAAACTTGGATTGTAAAGACGTTACCTATTTAGTCACATTAGACATAAAATCTCTATATACAAACATTCCACTTGAGGAAGGGATGGAGGCAGTGAGAACAACACTATGTGAGGATGCGTCCTTAACTAACCAACAGATCAATTTCATTATGTCATTGTTAGATATAATTTTGACTAAGAACTATTTTAGGTTTGGCGCACAATTTTTTATACAGCAACAAGGTACCTCGATGGGCTCGCCTGCAGCCCCGGGGTTCGCTAACCTCTCTATGATGTTTTTTGAAAAAACCTATGTCTTTCCATCGGGCTCTCATCCACTTGTCGAATTGTGGCTTAGATATGTGGATGATATCCTGTTGCTATGGAAGGGCACTGGTGAACAGCTTAATAATTTCATTGACATGCTTAACGCTAGCCATCCGTTAATCCAGTTCTCAGCTACCATTAATGAACATGCTGTTCATTATTTGGACGTTGAGATACAGAAACATGAAGGCACATTAAAAACCGTACTGTATTCCAAACCTATGGAAAAAAACAATCTTTTACTTAAAACGAGTCACCATGCCCCTAGTGTATTCAATGGCATACCAAAAAGTCAGTTTGTCAGAGCAAGACGTATTTGCTCTGACACATCATCATATATTGAACAGATGAAAAAGATAGTTAAAAAATGCACACAAAGAGGATATGATAGAACTAAATTGAAAACTATGGGGCAGGAAGTTTTGGCCATGGATAGAGATGAGCTGTTATATATTAATAATAAGGGAAGAACAACGGATAGATTCTAATTCATCAGTGAGTTCGGATGTCAAAGTAAAAATATCGAATATATTATAAAAAAATACTGGCTGCTACTGTCCACTGATCCCAAATTCGGTTACTTGTTTAAAACACCGCCAAGATTCATTTATCGAAAGGCAAAAACCTTGGGGAATATGCTTATTAGATCAGACATAAGGGATAAAAAACAAACTATGAATATAACAACTAAAAAAGAAAGGACATTTCCGTGTATGAATTGTCAAAATTGCCATGCCATTATACGTGGTTCATACATCACACATACCACAAAAGGACACAAAATCAATATTAGAGGTATGCATACTTGCAATAGCAAAAATGTCATTTATTTTTTGAAGTGCCCTTGTGGCTTGGGATATGTGGGGCAGACCACCCGCAATGTTAAAATCAGAATTAATGAACACCGTTCAGCCATACGTACGTTCCAGAAAAAAAATAGACAAAAGTGATGACAATGACAACAAAAAATTTGGAGAGCGCTCGGTTGCTCGTCATTTTCATGAGAGACGCCACGGAGTGTCAGAACTCCGATGGTGTATTTTAGAACAAGTCTATCACAAGGTATATCAATAGAAAGAACACTCTTGCGTAGAGAAGCAATGTGGATTTTTAAATTAGATACACTCAACCCAAGGGATTAAATGAGAACCTTAATATGAATATTTTTCTATAAAAGTGATAAACGCATGTTCTGAAATTGTATGATTTTAAATGTTTTTAATGTTGTCAGACATTTACTAATTAATAATGATAATTAATCTCCTATATAAGTATAGTCTGTAATCACCTACCTGTGCTTGAGAAAGGAGGAGTTTGTCTTCCGAAACGTCGCTTCCGCTGGAGGGTGACGCCCCCTGTCCATACTGCTCTCACTAGCTACATGCGGCTGCATGAGATTGAGCTGGATCAAGTCTTTCACTGCTCGTGGATACTGCTGTTGCAGATTATTGAAAAGGAATACAAGTACTGTATGTCTGATGGACTGTTTTTACTTGAATGAAGACTTTGAATAAACATGAGTTTTTACTATTTACTCTGGTCGGATTGATATATGTTTGCTAACAGCATTAGGAAACCAAAGAGTGTTCGAGTGAGACAATGGTCAGTTGGCAGCAGAATGAGTAGGCCATAGAGTGGCACAATCACAGAGTGTGGAGGTGGCAACAACATCAGTAGGCCACAGAGTGGCAAATGTCAGGTTGAGAAGGCGGCAGCAACATCAGTAGGCCACAGAGTGACAAGTGACAGATTGAGGAGGTGGCAGCAACATAAGTAGGCCACAGAGTGGCAAGTGACAAATTTCGGAGGTGGCAGCAACAACAGTATGCCACATAGTGGCAAAATCACACAATATGGAGGTGGCAGCAACATCAGTAGGCCACAGAGTGGCAAATGACAAATTGAGGAGGTGGCAGCAACATCAGCAGGCCACAGAGTGGCACAATCACACAGTATGAAGTGGCAGCAACATCAGTAGGCCACAGAGTGGCACAATCACACAATATGGAGGTGGCAGCAACATCAGTAGGCCAAAGAGTGGCAAGTGACAAATTTTGGGGTTGGCAGCAACATCAGTAGGCCACAGAGTGGCAAAATCACACAGTGTGGAGGTGGTGGCAGCAACAGCAGCAGCAGCATGAGGTCAGAGAACAGTGGTATAACGAAACAGTGTGGAAGTGGCGGCAGCAACAGCAGCAGCATGAAGTCGCACAATGACAAATTCTGGAGGTGGCAGCAACATGAGTAGGCCACAAAGTGGAAAATGTCAGATTCAGGAGGTGGCAGCAACATCAGTAGGCCACAGAGTAGCAAAATCACACAGTGTGGAGGTGGTGGCAGCAACAGCAGCAGCATGAGGCATTCTGGAGGTGGCAGCAACGTTAGTAGGCCACAGAGTGGCACAATCACACAGTGTGGAGGTGGCAGCAACATCAGTAGGCCACAGAGTGGCACAATGACAGAGTGTGGAGGTGGCAGCAACATCAACGGGCCACAGAGTGGTACAACGAAACAGTGTGGAAGTGGCGGCAACAACAGCAGCAGCATGAAGTCGCACAATGCCATGTTCTGGAGGTAGCAGCAACATGAGTAGGCCATAGAGTGGCAAATGACAGATTGAGGAGGTGGCAGCAACATCAGTAGGCCACAGAGTGGCACAATCACACAGTGTGGAGGTGGCAGCAACATCAGTAGGCCAAAGAGTGGCAAGTGACAATTTGTGTAGTTGGCAGCAACATCAGTAGGCCACAGAGTAGCAAAATCACACAGTGTGGAGGTGGCGGCAGCAACAGCAGCAGCATGAGGTCGGAGAGTAGCACAATGACAAATTCTGGAGGTGGCAGCAATGTTAGTAGGCCACAGAGTGGCACAATCACACAGTGTGGAGGTGGCAGCAACATCAGTGGGCCACAGAGTGGCACAATGACAGAGCGTGGAGGTGGCAGCAACATCAGTGGGCCACAGAGTGGTACAACGAAACAGTGTGGAAGTGGCGGCAGCAACAGCAGCAGCATGAAGTCGCACAATGCCATATTCTGGAGGTAGCAGCAACATGAGTAGGCCATAGAGTGGTAAATGACAGAGTGAGGAGGTGGCAGCAACATCAGTAGGCCACAGAGTGGCACAATCACACAGTGTGGAGGTGGCAGCAACATCAGTAGGCCTCAGAGTGGCACAATACAGAGTTGGAGTGTGGCAGCAACATTAGTAGGCCACAGAGTGGCAAATCACAGTTGTGGAGGTGGAGGCAGCAACATGCAGCAGACATGAGTCGAGAGTGGCACAATAACAAATTTGGAGGTGGTAGCAACATGAGTAGACCCAGAGTGCAAATGATCAGATGGTGGTAGTGACGGCACGAGTCATCAGAATTTACAAATGGCCTAGGAAAAGAGTTGGGAGGGGGGGGTGGCAATACCAGTTCCTGGTAAAGATAGTGGGTGGTAGGTGGAGCAGCTGGCAGCAGATGTGGGGCATCAGGCGGGTGGCAGCATCAGAATAGTCGATGAGGCAGGTTGTCAAAAGAATTCAGACTCATTTCTCAAAGTTTTGGTGAGGCGTTACGGCTGATCTAATCTGATGCATAAGGCATTGGTGTGTGGAAATCCTGGCCGATCCACGCCTGATTCATCTTGACAAAGGTTAGTCTCTCCACATTTCATGTGGACAAGCAAGTTCTCCTTGGGGTAACTATGTCCCCCGCAGCACAGAACACCCTCTCTGATGCCACACTACTGGCCGGGCAGGACAGCTTCTCTACTGCAAACTCGGCAAGTTTGGCTGCCCAGTAGTCCAGAGGATCTTCTATGTGGAGTGGCAGAGTGCTGTCCAAGTAGGCCACCACCTGCTGGTTCAGGGTCTGCTTCAGGCCCTGCTGCTGCTGCTCAGTACTCTCCTCACACGGGCAGGTGAAGGAAGCTGCTCATCAAAGACTCCAGACTTAGACTGCTGCTGATGGAGCTGGTACTGCTCCTACCTCCCCACACTCCCACAGCAGCCATGGCAGCGATACGTGAGTGATGAGGAACCCTCTGATCAGAACTGTCAGAGGATGGACGATGGCGCAGATAGGCAGCGGCCGACTGACTACATAGGATTTCTCTATAGTACTTGAATTTGTCCTCCCTCTCGGCAGGTGAAAAAAGGCTCCCATTTTAACCGGTAGCAAGGGTCCAAGAGAGTGGAGAGCCAGAGCCGGATGGTGACTATTTGGCTGTCACTAGCCAGGCAAATCAGCATGCAGCGGGCAATCTGCGCAAGTGACTCTGAGGGACTCCCTGCCTCCCTCTCCAATGTATACTGCCACGGTGTGTCTGGGTCATCTGGCTCATCTTACTCATCTCCCTCTACCTCCTCCAGCCACTCCTGGTCCTCCTCTCCTGTCACCTGAGTTCAAAAACCACTCATTTCGCCAGACACTGGTTGTGCTCCAATGTACTCCTCCTCCTCCAGTTCAGCCCCCACCGGACTCATGTGGCCGTGAGATGTAGTCGCCACGTCTCAAGTCCCCTGACCAGACAGATTTTACAGCATCTGTTCCAGGACATGAAGCAGAGGAATGAAGTTAATCATCCCGTAGTCTTGGCGACTGACAAATAATGTGGCCTCATTAAAGGGCCTGAGCAAACGGCAGGTGTCATGAGCTGCCACTGGCTGACATCAAAATTAAACTGGAGAGTACTCCTGTCTGCTTGTATCATCAATAAATCATGAATGACCTTTCTCTGTTCATACAGTCGGTCCAACATATGAAGGCTGGAATTCGAACCGGTGGAAACATCGCATATAAGATTATGTTGCGGGAGGCCGTTCTGCTGCTGCAGCTCAAGGAGGGTGGGCTTTGCTTTGTAGGAATGGATGACGTGCATGCACAGATTCCTGGACATTTTTAGAATGTCTTGCAGATGGGTGGAAGACTTGACAACCAGAATAAACATGTGCACCATGCATGGCGCATGGCTCAGCCCTCCTTGGTGCAAGCAGGGGACCCCATTTTCCCTTTCCCAATTGTCTGTCACCATGGTTCCGATTTGCAGTTGTCGTGGAGAAAGCCACACATTGATTTTGTTTTACATGGCGCGGAGCAGTTCCTTCCCTGTGTGACTTCGTTCGTCCAGGCAAACCAGGTGTAGAACTGCGTGACACCGCTGTGCCCTGCACATGTGGTATGATGGAGCAGCACTTAGACTTGTGGAGGCTGAGGTGGTGATGGAGGAGGAGGCGGACATTGGGCACGGGAATAGCAGTTTGACAACGTGGAGGAGAAAACGGCTTTCTCTGTCCAAGTTGCTGGTGTGGCTGGGCAGGAAGCACATTCACCCACTGGGCCGTAAAGGACATGTACTGTCCCTGACCATAGTTAGAACTCGACACATCTGTGCTGTTATGTACCTTGGAAGACACAGATAGGCTCAAGGACTGGCCCACCTTCTGTTCTACATATTTGTGCAGAGCTAGTACTGTCTTTTTCAAAAAGAAATTACGGCTTGGGACTCTCCCCCTCAGCTCGACAAAAGCCATTAGTTCTCTGAACGTTGCTGAGTCCACCACTTGGAAAGGGAAGGACTGCAGTACCAACATCTTGGACAGGAGCCGGTCAAGCTTCTGCACCTTGGGGATGGTTTGGATCGCATACTGCTGTCTCTTGGCAATCGCCTCGGGTAAAAAGGCTGCTAACGCCATGAGTTGCGAGGGCAGGAGCATTTGGCCAGTAAAGATGGGAAGAGAAAAGCTCCCTAGCAGAGGTGGGTGGAGCATGACTACCTGAAAAGGAGGCGTGCCACTGGGTTTCTGCTGCTGCGCAGGAGGGACCACATGTTGAGCACGTTGTCCCAGGTCACTGGATGGTGACGCTGCATTTGTTGACGCAGGGCAGTGGTGCCAACGTTGTGCTTAAAGATGATCATTGTGGCTGATGGTTCCTGGGGCCCACCAGTGAAGTTAAATCTTCAGGCCCTCGGCTGGAGTTAATTCTTGGCACCATTTTACAGCACGGTGTAAGAGTACATTACTGCAGATACTGACTCTAGTGCTCTCCCTCTTGCTTTCTGACACTCCTCCTTTCTCTTTGAAAAGCCAGACTTGCCATGCCTATGGGCCAATCTGGTATTTCCCCTGCTCGCCTGTAGGCCAGTGCGAATCTAACTTCTAAAGGGTAAGCACCACCTCTTTGTTATCATTACAATCACTTGTTTTGTGGATTCAATAACCATTTGATGGACAGATGCTGACAATCACAGCTGCACTCATACCATCACTATATATATTTATGATGATGAGGTTTGAAGAACTAATGACTGGTGAGCAGATATTGTAACAAGAGAGTTGATTTTCCAAAAGCTTAAACTTAAATCATTCTTTCAATTCTTGAACTGTTTTAAACATGTCTTGAGTTGAGGATGCTGTTTTTCAGGTATTCAAACCATAAGAAATTTAGAATCTATTCATAAACCCCAAAAATTTAAAAGGGAAATGTACAGATGCAGAAGAGTTTAGCTTGACAGTAATATCATGTCTTTTTTGTTATCTCTTCTTAGTATACAAAAAAATTGAGATTACATTCTGCAATGTGATTTTATGGTGCATCAAGCCTATCTTTGCTGTAACATGCTGTAAACATGCCTATTTTATTTTTTATTTTAAATGTAAGGGTAGTTAGGCGTAATTGTGGGATATTTGGCGTTAAAATATGCCGACATGCGCTCGGGCAATAGAGTAATTCATTAGCCTCATAGAGAGCTCTGAATTAGATCCTTCTCCCCCGGCGTACAATACACGCGTATTTTACTCCGGGCGAAAGAAGTGACATGTCACCTATGTACTGTTGATCATGAAAGTGAATGGGGCGGATTGCAGCATATTGCGGCATGTACAGTATGCACCGCAATACGCTGTGTGAACATACCCTAAGGGCCACATGTATGTGAACTGTCTAGGTCTACAACTCACTTTGTTGCCCACAGCAACCAATCAGAGTGCTTCTTTTATTTCATATAGTGCTCAGGAAAAATTAGAGGGGCGCTCTGATTGATTGCTATGGGAAACAAAGTGAATTTTAGACATAGACAGTTTTCATACATTTGGCCCTAAGTGTCCAGAAGGTGAATTCTGTTTAACCCTATGTTAAAGGTGTAGCTATTTATTTCTTTAAATCTTCTTTGGAAGATGTTATGCTGGATGCAAATTCATACTTTTTGCATTAAGTGCATTGATGGGGCAACAGGGTGTATATTTTAAAAGCAAGGAATGAGTGAAAAGCTAAGTGATCATTGGGTGTCTCAGTATGACATGCCAAAAGTTAAAAAAATGTATAGTTATTTCAGCACGCTGGGGACAGCTCAAGAAAGTGAAAGAATTCTGTTTTAACACAACCAAAAGTATGGCATGAAGATATGTTACTACATAACCAAGATAAAACAAAAGTTACAGTAGTTATAAATCCTTCTTTCTTAAACTCAGTATATAGTACACAGGTATTTAAACATGCCTTTCTTCCTGCTGTCACCAATTCAGCTACACTTGCATTTTAGCTTCTGCAGGTTATAAGTCTAGACAACCATATTGTGCAAGTCTGATTTCATAAGAGTTTTGAAAGACAGGAATGTACTGACTATCTGGCATTTGTTGCCTTGGGTGCAAAGCTCCTACAGTATAACTTATTTCTTCATGGTTTTCAAGTTGTAAAAGGAGTTTCTTTCTGATAATTGTGTAATACATTTACAGTAAAAAGACAATGTCTGTCATAGAAAAACTACTTTCTAAAACAGCAGATAGTTACTAGTTACTAATCCTTACTAATTGAAACCCCAAAGGTGAAGAGGCATATAACTGTGGATGGTGGGACCCTGAATGCTTTTAATTATTTTATATGTGTAATTGGTTGGTTTTAGGCTGGGGAGTGGTTTTAGAGGTAGAGGAGTGTCAAAGTGAGGGGTGTCTTTCTATGAGGAGGGTGTTTTTTTTTGTTTTTTTTTGGAAGATATGTAATTTCCTGTTTCACTGTCCCATCCTCTT
The DNA here is from genome assembly GCA_025379985.1 of Phyllomedusa bahiana. Classification (NCBI taxonomy): domain Eukaryota; kingdom Metazoa; phylum Chordata; class Amphibia; order Anura; family Hylidae; genus Phyllomedusa; species Phyllomedusa bahiana. The sequence continues at coordinate 222,406 of JAODAL010001350.1, read as the reverse complement.
TCTCTCACCAGAAGAAATGGAAGAAACTTCCTGAACACATTGTTTGAATTGTACAATTGCTGGTTTGATGTTTTGTAACTGTTTATACTGTTGGATTTTGATTCATAAATTATTTCATTTTTAACCTGTCTGTAAAATTTCTGTATAATGCATTTGTTACCTTGTAAAATCTTGGAAATATGGTATTGAGTTTTATTTTTATGTCAACCCCTAAGCCCAGGGGGAGGACAATCCTCCAGTCATGGTTCCCTAGAGGTTTCCTTCACAGGGGATTTTTCCTCTCTTGAGTGCTGAAGGATGACTCTTCATGAGTTTGGGCTTTAGTGGCTTCTTTGGAATTTGGCCTGATTTTAGTTTGAGATTTTATTTTCAGACCTTGAAAATAATAATAATAATAATCTTTATTTATATAGAGCCAACAAATTCCACAGCACTAATTATACAATGTAGAGGGTATAATTACAGACAAAAGACAGACATTACACAGTGAAAGCTACTTACAGATGAGACACAAGGTGTGAGGGCCCTGCTCGCAAGAGCTTACAATCTATGAGGGTCCCTGGGGGAGACAACAGGGGATAAGTGCTAACTTTACAATGATCCAGCCTTGTTTCAAAAATATGGGGTGGTTTACATAAAAATTGAGTGAACCTGCCACCATGACCATACATCTATATACAGATAAGTGCCTGTGAGTGCCCTAGTGTAGGGAGTGACAGAAGAAATGTGTGTGATGGAAGGTGTGGGTTAGCAATTAGGGATTTTGGCCTGCCTAAGAAGATGTATTTTCAGGACACTCTTAAAACTGCGAAGGCTAGGATTGTGCCTGATGGTACGTGGTAGGATGTTCCAGAGAATGGGAGCAGCACGTGCAAAATCTTGTAGATGGGCAAGGGAGGTTCGGATGATTGTGGTCTGTAGTTTGATGTCCGTAGCTGAGCAGAGAGAGCGGGCAGGGTGGTAAACAGAGATGAGGGAAGAGATGTAGGGGTTGCAGTGCTGTGGAGAGCTTTATGGATGAAAGTGATTAGTTTATGCTGTATTCTGTACTGGATGGGCAACCAGTGCAGCGAGTGACATAGGGAAGAGGCATCAGTATAGCGGCTGAAAAGAAAGACAAACTTGGCTTCTGCATTCAGGACAGATTGTAGAGGGGAGAGTTTGCAGAGTGTGAGACCGATAAGAAGGGAGTTACAGTAGTCAAGACGAGAAAGAATAAGAGCAACAATGAGGTTTTAAGTTATTTCGATAGTGAGAAAAGGACAGATTCTGGAGATGTTCTTGAGGTGCAGGTGACAGGAGCGGGCCAGGGATAGGATGTAGGGGGTGAAGGACAGATCAGAGTCTAGACTAACCCCAAGACAGCGGGCCTGCTCCCTAGGTGTTATGATGGTTCCACATGCTGAGAGAGAAATAGCAGATGGGGGTTAGTTAGTAGATGGGGGAAAAACAAGAAGTTCAGTTTTAGGGAGGTTAAGTTGGAGATAGAGAGAGGACATGATGTCAAAGACAGCGGACACACAGTCACTGGTGTTTTGTAGCAGGGCAGGAGTGAGGTCTCTGGAAGAGGTGTATAATTGGGTGTCATCAGCGTAGAGATGGTACTGGAAGCCAAATCTACTGATGGTTTGGCAAATGGGGGCTGTATAGATTGAGAAGAGGAGAGGACCAAGAACCGACTCCTGAAGGACCTCAACAGCAAGAGGAAGAGGAGAAGAAGTAGAACCTGCAAATGAGACACTGAAGAAGCGGTCAGAGACATAGGAAGAGAACCAAGAGAGAGTGGTGTCCTGGATGCCAATGGCACGGAGCATGCTAAAGAAAATATGGTGATCAACAGTGTCAAATGCTGCAGAGAGATCCATCAGAACCAACAATGAATATTTACCCTGAGATTTAGCAGTGTGGAGGTCATTAGAGACTTTAACTAGAGCAGTTTCTGTAGAGTGTAAAGTGCAGAAACCTGATTGCAAAGGATCGAGAAGAGAATTATCAGAGAGATAGCGGATTAAGGGGGTGTAGACCAAGCGCTCCAGAAGTTTAGAGATGAAGGGCAGGTTAGAGACTGGTCGGTAGTTGGCAGCGCAGGATGGGTCCAGAGTGTGCTTTTTAGTAAAGGGGTTGTAGTAGCCTGTTTAAAGGAGGGTGGAAAGATCCCAGTGGAGAGGGAGAGGTTGAAGATTGCAGTAAGGTGAGAGGGGGCAGCTGGAGAAATAGACTGGACAAGGTGGGAGGGAATGGGGTAATTAGAGCATGTGGTGGGGCGTGCAGACAGGAGAAGTCTGGAAACTTTTTTTTTCTGTTGTTGGGTCAAGAGCTGAGAGCAGACTAGAGAATGTGCGGTGGGTGGGGGGGTGGGGAGGGACAGGATGGGTGCTGCTTGGGGTGTGAGATGAGATGTTATGCCGGATACTGTCAATCTTGTCTTTGAAGTGAGTGGCCAGGTCTTCAGCACAGAGGTCAGTGTCCGGAGCCTGAGCTTTGGGCCTGAGGAGGGAGTGGAAGGCATCAAACAGGCGTTTTGGGGTGTTGTGTAAGGTTGAGATGAGGGCGGTGAAATATTTTTTTTTGCCGCAGTGAAGAGCGGTGTGGTAAGTCCTGAGCATGAATTTATAGTGGAGAAAGTCTGCAGGTAGTTTTGACTTTCTCCACAGATGCTCAACACACCTGGAACATCACTGCAGGAAGCGAGTCTGAGGTGTGTGCCAGGGTTGTGGGTGTCTAACTCTGGTGGCACGGTGTGTGAGTGGTGCCAACATGTCCAGGGTGGTTGAGAGAGTTTCATTGTAATGTTTGACAGCCAGGTCAGGACAGGAGAGGGAGGAAATTGGGGGCAGTGAGGACTGTATAGTGAGTTCCTGAGTGTTAATGGAGTGGATATTTCTGAATGTGTGATGGGCAGTTGTGTCCAGAGAGGGCTGAGAATTAATGATAGTAAAAGAGATAAGGTTATGATCAGAGAGAGCCTAAGGAGAATTAGAAAGGTTAGAAATTGATGAGAGATGACAGAAGACCAGATCAAGAGAGTTCCCATCTTTGTGGGTGGGAGAGTTTGTAAACTGCGAGAGGCCAAGAGAAGAGGTTATTGAAAGAAACTGAGAGGCAGAAGGAGACATGGAGTCATCAATGGGGATGTTGAAATCCCCCATTATGAGTGTGGGCATTTCAGAAGAGAGGAAATAAGGGAGCCAGGCAGCGAAATGATCCAGAAACTGGCGGGGAGAGCTGGGGTGTCTGTACACAACCACGACTCTGAGAGAAAATGGCTGAAAGAGTCTGAGGGTGTGGACCACAAAAGAGGGGAAAGTGAGTGAGGTGCAGGATAAATGACCTGGTAAGTGCAGTGTGGAGAGAGAGGTATGCCGACACCACCACCTGGCCTGTTCTCAGGTCTGGGGGTGTAGATAAAGTGAAGGACGCCATAGGCGAGAGCGGCAAGGGAAGCGGTATCAGATTTGTGGAGCCATGTTTCTATGAGAACCAGCAGGTTGAGGGAATGAGAAAGGAACAGGTCATGAACAGCAGTGAGTTTGTTGCCAACAGATTGGGCGTTCTACAGAGCACATTTAAAAGAGGCAGAAAAAGACGTACAGTGAATAGCAAGCAGGTTGGCAGGGTTTCTATGGGAGGCAGAGGAGGAGGTGGAATGAGCAGTAAAGGAAGGCGGGCCGGGTTTAGGGGAGATATCTCCTGCAACGAGAAACAGGAGAATGAAAAGCGACAGCAGATGGTTAAGTGATGTGTATGAGCGGCGATTTGTGGTAGTTAAAAACGGAGAACAGTGTGTGGGATGTATACATGGGTGAGGGGAGGAGAGAGGCGCTGATGTGGATAGAATTGTCAGGGAGTGAGATTGGTTGGTACAGTAGAAGGGAGATGGCTGTAAGGTAGATAGCAATAGTGAGCATGGTGAATGAGGTGTGGACTCACAAAAAAGTGATCCTCCTGGCCCCCTTATGCCCATTTCGGTCCTATTTCTTAAAATCACTTACAATCTATCACTTTCAAATCTAGCAGTTTCAAATCATGCACTGCTATAGATGTTAGATTGACCGATGGTCAGATTGACCTCAGCTCTTAAAGCTATAGGGTGCTATCTGCAGCTCATTCATATCATCTGTGAACTCAGGTGTCATAAATGGGTGGAGTTACAAATGGCCCTTCACAGAGAACAGACTTCAATGTAAGGTATCATTCAAATACACAAAATAATAGAACAGATATTGCAGTGGGATGGCTGAGGATTGTAGTTCATACACATACCATTCAAATACACAATATAATAGAACAGATATTGCAGTGGAATGGCTGAGGATTGTAGTTCATACACATACCTTTAAAGAGAGGAAGAAAAACATGATCAGATGATAGCAGGATGCCTCGGTCCTATTTTTTAAAATCACTTACAATCTATCACTTTCAAATCTAGCAGTTTCAAATCATGCACTGCTATAGATGCTAGAAAAATATAAATATTTAAAAATATAAAAAAAAATACATAAAAGAAAAAAAGTTTTTTTTAAGATCTGTGGTTGAGGAGTCAGATGGAAGTTGTAGGCAAGTTATGGTGGAACAAATTTAAACTAATACAAGTTGTTAAAATTAATGGTGGTGAACAGACTGAACAGGCCAGATGAAAGATTTGGTAACGGTGATGTCTTTCAGAGGTGACTTGGCTATGAGGTGAGGTTCTATGGTAGGGTCATTGGTGCCTTGAAAGTGGACTAGCATTACTATTGCTATATTAACAGTCTAGAACATGCCTCTCCTTGATTACAGTCTCACCGGTTGCTGTATGGCAGGGAGCTGAAGGACCTCACAGTATCCATGAATCAAAATATATACTTGCTTAATATTGCACCTGACTCCTTATTATGATTGTGGTAATCATGTGGTTTTAAATAAAACTAGACAACAATTTGATAAAAAATGTGAACTAATAACCTAAACATTTTTCTTGTATCCTAAGTAGCATAAATGCTTTTTCAAAAAATGATATGTGCCTTTTGATAGTTCTTTAGTTAATAGTGTGCTGCTGGTACTGGAATGTGTTTTAAATAAAACTGGCCATACAATACCATACAATTAAGTGACAGCATTTTTGAAGTGACGATGAATTTTGATAAAAGCTCAACATTATCTCTACTGCACCTGATAGCTTTGTTTATTAGTGTCTGCAGATACGGAATTGTTTAATACAATTACCATCAATTCCCCATAACTGCTGATAAGTCATTTTTGAAGTATTGACGTGATTTGGACGTCAAAATTTTGTGACTAAATTACATCAACTCCCCTAACGCGTTTGTCCTTTCTTCATAGGTACGTCATTCTGCTGGACTACAATCACCATCATCTCCCTCTAACTGCTGTTATATGTCATTTTCCTATATTGTGTGTTATGGTACGTCATTCTTCTAGACTACAATCACCATCATCTCCCCCTAACTGCTGTTATATGTCATTTTCCTATATTGTGTGTTATGGTACATCATTCTGCCTTGAAGTCCAAGCTCTGTTTCAAATAATTATGATGTTTTTATATTTTTAATTAAGCCTATACACTATTATCCTTTGAAGCACTTCCTTGCTGCTATCTCTTTATAACCCCACCCGTTTCTGTCACCTGAAAGTGGTGATCTAATCAATAGACACTATATATTGGAGCCTTGTGGTCTGCAAGACCTCTTGGTCTGCCAGCATTTATTAAGTGACAGCATTTTTGAAGTGACAATGAATTTTGACCGAATTATGATCGAAGTGGGCAGAAGGGGTAGAAACGTATCTTTGTAAGTAACTGGTCTTTCTAACCTTCAGCTTAGTCCCCATGCTTACATTTGCAATCTATCTTGCTGCCTTCTTCCTCCTTTCCTACCGCCCGGTTCCTACCCTCTGTCCACATTAGCTCCTCTCTCCTTCCCTCTACCATGCACACATCCCATGCATTACTTACTTACTTTACCTACCCCAAACCATCCTCTTTCAGGGTGCTGCACAAACATCGCTTATATTCAGCACTGAACCATCTGCAATTACTTTTCATTCTCCTGCTTCTTGCTGCAGGAGACATCTCTCCCAGACCCGTTCCATCTTCCTTTACTGCTCATCCCAGCTCTTTCTCCAACAGAAACCCTGCTAACCTGCGTAATCTTCATTGTACGTCTTTTCCTCTCCCATTTAAATGTGCTCTGTGGAACGCCCGATCAGTCTGTAATAAACTCACTGCTGTCCATGACCTGTTCCTTTCTAACTCCCTCAATCTCCTATCTCTCACAGAAACTTGGCTCCTGCAATCAGACACCGCGTCCCTTGCCGCTCTCACCTACAGCGGCCTTCACTTCACCCACACCCCAAGACCTGAGAACAGGCCAGGTGGAGGAGTTGGCAAACTTCTTTCTCCACACTGCACCTACCAGGTCATTCCTCCTGTACCCTCCCTCACTTTCCCTTCCTTTGAGGTCCACACCCTCAGACTCTTTCGGCCATTTTCCATCAGAGTCGTGGTTGTCTACAGAACCCCCGGCTCACCCCGCCAGTTTCTGGATCATTTTGCTGCCTAGCTTCCTCATTTCCTCTCTGCTGAAATACCCACACTCATCATGGGTGATTTCAACATCCCCATTGACAACCCTGTGTCTCTTTCTGCCTCTCAGTTTCTTTCACTAACCTCTTCTCTTGGCCTCTCGCAGTTTCCTGACGCTCCAACTCACAAGGATGGGCACTTTCTTGATCTGGTCTTCTGTCGCCTCTACTCAATTTCTAATCTTACCAACTCTCCTTATGAACTCTCTGATAATAACTTTATCTCCTTCACTATCAACAACTTTCAGCCTTCTGTGGACACACCTACCCATCGCTCATTCCGAAATCTCCGCTCTATAAACACTCAGGAGCTCACAGACACCATACAGTCTTCACTGCCCCCAATCTCCTCTCTCTCCTGTCCTGACCTAGCTGTTAAACATTACAATGATACTCTCACAACCACCCAGGACAAATTGGCACCGCTCACACACCGCACCACCAGAGTCAGATGCCGGCAGCCTTGGCAAACGCCTCAGACTCGCCATATGCAGCGATGTTCTAGGTGTGCTGTGCATCTGTGGAGAAAGTCGAAGCTACCTGCAGACTTTCTCCACTACAAATTCATGCTCAGGACTTACCACACTGGCCTTCACTGCGCCTAACAAGAATATTTCACCTCACACATCTCAACCTTACACAAAAACCCAAAACGTCTGTTTGACACCTTCCACTCCCTCCTCAGGCCCAAAGCTCAGGGCCCCGGTCATGACCTCTGGGGCTGAAGACCGGGCCCACCACTTCAAAACAAAGATTGACAGTATCCGGCAAAACATCACATCACAATCCCCAAATAATACCTATCCTGTCCCTCCCTGCACATCCTCTAATCTGCTCTTATTCCTTGACCCGACATCAGAAGAAGTGTCCAGGCTTCTGCTGTCTGCACGCCCCACCACCTGCTCTAGTGACCCCATTCCCTCCCACCTTGTCCAGTCCATTTCTCCAGCTGTCCTCTCTCACCTTACTACAATCTGTAACCTCTCTCTCTCCACTGGGATCTTTCCATCCTCCTTTAAAAATGCTGTTATGATTCCCTTACCGAAAAACCCTCTCTGGACCCTTCCTGCGCTGCCAACTACCGACCAGTCTCTAACCTGCCCTTCATCTCCAAACTCCTGTAACGCTTGGTCTACTCTCACCTAATCCGCTATCTCTCTGCTAACTCTCTTCTTGACCCTCTGAAATCGGGTTTCCGCCCTTTACACTCCACAGAAACTGCTCTTGCTAAAGTTTCAAATGATCTCCTGACAGCAAAATCTCAGGGTAACTACTCGTTGCTGCTTCTTCTGGATCTCTCTGCAGCATTTGACACTGGGGATCACCAACTCCTCCTAAACATGCTCAGTGCCATCGGTATCCAGGACACCGCTTTCTATTGGTTCTCTTCCTACCTCTCTGACCGCTCCTTCAGTGTCTCATTTTCCGGTTCTACCTCCTCTCCTCTTCCTCTTGCTGTCGGGGTTCCTCAGGGATCCGTTCTAGGTCCTCTCCTCTTTTCACTCTACACAACCCCCCATTGGACAAATAATCAGCAGTTTCGGCTTCCAGTACCATCTCTATGCTGATGACACTCAACTATACACTTCCTCCCAAGACATCACTCCTGCCCTACTACAAAACACCAGTGACTGTCTGTCCACTATCTATGACATCATGTCCTCTCTCTATCTTAAACTAAATCTCACTAAAACGGAACTTCTAATCATCCCACCATCTACTAACCGACCTCACCCTGCTATTTCTCTCTCCATGTGTGGCACCACCATACTCCTAGGCAGCAGGCCCACTGCCTTGGGGTTATACTAGATTATCATCTGTCCTTCATCCCATATATCCAATCCCTTGCCCGCTCCTGTCACCTGCACCTCAAGAACATCTCCAGAATCCGTCCGTTTCTCACTGTGGAAACAACTCAAAAATCTCATTGTTGCTCTTATTCTTGACTACTGTAACTCCCTACTTGTTGGTCTTCCTCTCTGTAAACTCTCCCCTCTCCAATCTGTTCTGAATGCAGCAGCCAGGCTTGTCTTTCTTTCCAGCCGCTATACTGATGCCTCTACCCTGTGTCAGTCTCTGCACTGGCTGCCTATTCAGTACAGAATACAACATAAACTCATCACTCTCACACTTAAGGCTCTCCACAGTGCTGCACCCCATACATCTCCTACCTCAGCTCTGTACCACCCTACCCGCTCTTTTCGCTCTGCTACTGATCTAAGACTACACACCTCACTCATCCGAACCTCCCATGCCGTCTCCAAGATTTTGCACGTATTGCACCAGTTCTCTGGAACATGTTACCCCATGTGATCAGGCCCCACTCACAACCCTCACAGTTTTAAGTGCGCTCTGAAAACTCATCTTCTTAGACAAGCCTATCAAGATCCCTAATTGTTAACCCCCCAAATTCTGTCACACATTCGTCACTTCCTGCACTTTGGCACCCATAGGCACTTATCTGTATATAAGATGTATGGTTGGGATGGCAGGTTCATCCACTTTTTATGTATACTACCCTATATTTATGTAACATGGCTGGTCCATTGTAAACCAAGAACTTGTCACCCTTTGTTTCACCCATACACCCTAAAAAGATTTTAAACTCTTGTGAGCAGGGCCCTCACACCTCGTGTCTCATTTGTCAGTAAACTTTTTATAATGTAATGTCTGGTTTGTTTGTGCTTATTCCCTCTATATTGTAAAGTGCTGCGGAATATGTTGGCGCTATATAAATAAAGATTATTATTATTATTAATATTAATTTTATTATTATTATTATTTAGAAGTGTGTAGGACTCAAACCAGTTCCTAAAAAAAAGAATTATAGTAACCTCATGGTGCCCCATCAAAAATCTTTCTCCTCTCCAGCGCTGGGTCTCCACAATCTTGTTTACATTGTTCTTGTTCTGAATGGGAACATCACCACTGCAGCCACTGGCTGGCAGCAGGGGTCACATGCCATTCACTTAAATCACCATTGAGAGCTGATCACTGTTCAGAGTTGTTCAAGTAAATGAGTGACATGCAGCCAATCAGCAGCTATAGCAGTGATATCACCATTCAGAAGACGAACAGGGTCAACAAAAAACTAGATACCCTGTGCTGGAAAACTGAGGAGCGAAGGATGGTGAAAACATTTTTTTTTCTTTTTTTCATGTGGCATCAGGAGCTGACTACTAATTTTTTTAGTAACCACACAATTATTAACTCCTTCCTGACGGACAGTTATAATAGTATGGCTTTAATTTTTTTTTCACCCTCGCCTTCTGAAAGCCAAAACTTTTTTATTTTTCCACCTACATAGACGTGTGAGGGCTTTTATTTTGCGGGACAAGATGTACTTTCTAATAGTGTTATTCATATTACCATAGAATATATTGGGGAACCGCAAAAAAAAAATTCTAAGGGGGGCAAAATGTGAAAAAAATATACTTGCGCCATGTTTGCGGTAGGATTTTTTTTATGGGATTCATTCTTCTGTAAAATGATGTGTTATCTGTATTCTAAAGGTCGATACACATCTGGCAATATCAAACATGTCAGTTTCCGTTATGTTTTGGTACCGTAAAATTCCAAACCTTTTCTATTTTTAAAATTTGCATCGCAGCGCCATTTTGTGCGACCAACAACTTTTTTGTACTAGGACCTACAGATGTCAGTAAGGGTGCACTTTCTATTGCTAACAGTTTGAAACGCATGCAATGTTTGTGATCACTTTTATTCCAATTTTTATAGGACGTGAAATGACCAAAATAACGTAATTTTAGCGTTAGGAATTTATTTCCTTATAAGGTGTTCAGCGTACAGGATAAATTATGTCAGATTTTAATAGATCAGACTTTTTCGGATGCAGCGGTACCAAATATGTGTAACTTTTTATTATTTTATTTTTTTTATTTGTAAAATGGCAAAAGGGGGTGTTTTGTACTTTCAATACTTTTTTATTTTTTTTACACTTTAAAACATTTTTTTTTTTATTTATCTTTGAGTCCCCCTGAGGCACTTCCCCACTAGGGGGTGCAATCGTTTATACAGCCTAATGCATTGCATAGACAATGAATTAGGGTGTACCAAGATGGCAGTTTGCCCACTTCCTGCCCGGGGCCAGTAGTGGGGAAATTCAAAACATGGCAGCGATGGAAGCCTTCATAAGGCTTACCGCTGCCATGTTAGCCAATCGGGACTCAGCAATTTCACTGCTGATGTTCCGATCGGAGTGAAGAACGGTGGGTGCGGCACCGTTTTTCATTCATTTAGACGCTGCAGCCATCTTTGCCGTGGCGTCTAAGGGAGTAGACAGTGCGGCGAGCGGTGACACCCATCCCCCTCCCCACGCTGTAACTGCCAGGTGTTAGCTGCAATTAGCCGTCATAGGTGGGTAAGGGGTTAATTTATTACCGACTTCATAATTTTTATTACCTGTTTAATTTAGATATTATAAAACCTTTGTGTTTCTCCTCAAGTTGTCAAAATGGTAGTCCTTAGATTTGGAGCAGCTATTACCCTCAATCACAAACTGGTTTTGGAGGTTCTCTATCTGCAATGCATGCAGCAATTAATGACTAATAACGAGATGGTAACAGATATTTAAGCTGCAATTTTGAAAATATTGGATAGCAGTCTGTGCCTGTGACATTCAGATTTTATAATTAACTACCTTAGTCAACAAAACTAGATGAAACTCCTTTCTATTTCCCTCATTCTGTCTGTACTGGCATCTCGTTTGTATTTCTTTTGCCATTTGTTAAATCTCTATGCAGGGCCGTTCCTAGGGGCGGGCAGGGCGGTGCGGTTCGCCCGGGGCGACGAGGCTCACGCTCACATGAGGGGGGGCCGCCGCGGCTGCCACCTGCCCGCACGGGGAATCGCCCCTGGACTCTGCGCGCTGACTGTCTTTTAACTAGTTAGCGCCGTAGCCAGCAGCTGCCGATGAAGTGAGGAGGGGCGGGACGGATCGTTCCCGTCTCTGACTCCTCCCCTGTACAAGCGCTTCACAGGGATGGTGACAGCTTTAACCGCCGCACACTGCAGACGCTGGGATCATCCCTCAGATGGCAGCTCTGCCCCCGAGGAGACCCTGGGCTGCGTCGCAGCTCGGTAAGCGGCGTCGATGACGTCACGCCGATTACACTGCTCTCGCTCTGATCCCATCGCTAAGAAGCTCGGACCGGGACACGCGTGAACCACGGTGAGTACTTTTTTGATATTTTATATTTAGTTACAGGGGGCCACACTGGCTACAGGGGGGCTTTACTGGCTCACAAGGGGCCATCACGTGGATACAAGGGGGGCTTGCACTGGCTACAAGGGGGGCATCACCCTGGGCTACAGGGTGGCACAATCACGGATACAGGGGAGGCTGCTCTCGGCTACAAGGGGCATCAATGGCTACTAGCGGGGGCACACCTGGGTCTACAAGGGGGCACACTGGCTACAACGCGGGGGCACATGCTACAGGGGGGCATCTCTGGCTTCCGGGGGGGCATCACTGGCTACTAGGGGGGACACTGGCTACAAGGGGGGCCCAGGCTAAAAGGGGGGACCATCACTGGACTAAATGGGGGGCATCACATCACTGGTACATGGAGGGGCTTACTGCTACAGGAAGGGACAATCTCTGGCTACAAGGGGGAAGAACTGGCATACAAGGGCGGCATCAAATGGATACAGGGAGTATCACTGGCTAAAGGGGGCATCATACTGGCTACAGGGGGCATCTTACTGGCTACAGTGCGGCTCTCTGGTTAAAAGGGGAGGCATACATGGCTAAAAGGGGCGGCATTCACTGGCTAAAGGGGGCATCTCTTGGGGCTTCAATGGTGGCATAACTGGCTACAATGGGGGCCTCACCTGGTTTACAGGGGCATTACTGGCTACAGGGGGCATCACTGGCTACAAGGGGTGGCTTCACTGGCATACATTAGGGCATCTCTGGCATACAAGGGGGGACAACTGGCTACAAGGGGGCATCATCTGGGCTACATGGGGGGCATCACTGGCTACAAGGGGGGCATCACTGTCTACAAGGGGGCCTCACTGGCTACATGGGGGCCATACAATTGGCTACTGCGGGGGCATCACTGGCTACAAGGGGGGGCATCAACTGGCTAATGGGGGCATTCTGGCTACATGGGGGAATCTTCTACTGGCCTATCTGGGGGCACATCTACTTGTCACAAGGGGGGAATCACTGGCTACAAGGGGGGCATCAATGGATACAATGGGGGCATCACTGGATACAAAGGGGGCTTAACTGGCTACAGGGGGAATTCACTGGCTAAAGGGCGGCGATCACATGGCTAAAGGGGGCATCACTGGCTACAGGATGGCATCAATGGCTACAAGGGGTGGCACAATGGCTACAATGGGGGCATCTACTGGACTACAGGGGGCATATTACTGGCTTTCAGGGGGCATCACTGTGCTACAGGGGGCGGATCACTGGCTACAAGGGGGGCATCACTGGCTTACAAGGGGTGGAAAGCACTGCTTACGGGGCCTACTGGCTACATGGCGGGGGAAATTATGGCTAAAAGACTCAGGGTTGTGTGCCCTCACAGGCTACAAGAGGGGGGCCTCACTGGCTCACAGGGGGGCAGCATATACTGGCTACAGGGGGCATTCACTGGCATACAGGGGGCATCACTGGCTACAAGGGGGCATCATGGCTACACGGGGGGGATAAACTGGATAGAGGGGCAGCCACTGGCTACAAGGGGGACAGCACGCTTACGGGGGCAATAATGGCTACTGATGGGGGCACTCACTGGCTACATAGGGGGCCATCACTGGCTACAAGGGGGGGCAATCCTGGCCTTACAGGGGGCTTCACTGGCTACCTAAGGGGCTTCACTGACTGCGGGAGGGGTGGGGGCATCACTCGGCTACAAGGGGGGGCATCACAATGGCTTCGGGGGCTCTCACTGGCTACAGGGGCTTCACTGACTGCAGGGGCGGCATCACTGGCATACAGGGGGCCCTTTCACTGGTGCAGGGGTCATCTACTCGCTGCAGGGGATATTCACTGGCTGCTGTGGGGGCATGAACTGGATATAGGGGGCATCTCACTGGATGCAGGGGGGACATCACTTGGCAATGGGGCACCTTCATTGGCTGGTACAGGGGCATTGTACTGGCCTGCAAGGGGGGAAATCACTGGCTACTGGGAGGCCAATATTCTGGCAACAGGGGGCATCAACTGGCTTACAGGGGGGCATCTTCTGGCTACAGGGGCATCACACTGGCTTCAGGGGGCTAACTACTGGCTATAGGGGCATCACTGGCTACAAGAGGGGGGCATCACTGGCTACAAGGGGGGGCATCTATGGCTACAAGAGGTGGGCTTCAATGGCTACAGGGGGGCTTCACTGGTACAGGGGGGGCATTCACTGGCTGCAGGGGGGGCATTCACTGGCTGCAGGGGGGGCATTCATTGGCTGCAGGGGGGGCATTCAATGGCTGCAGGGGGGCATTCAATGGTGCAGGGGGGCTATCACTGGCTGCAGGGGGCATGTACGGTGCAGTGGGGATCAGTGGCTACAGGGGCGGCATCTCTGGCTTACAGGGTGGGCATCTGGCCTACAGGGGGGCATCACAAGGCTATACAGGGGGGCATCTTCTGGCTACAGGGGGCATTTCTGGATACAGGGGGCTACTACACTGGCTATTAGGCGGCCATCCACTGGCTTACAAGGGGGCATCTACTGGCCTATAGCGGGGACATCAATGGCTTCAAGGGGGGAATCTTCTGGCTCTATTATGGGGGCCATCACTGGCTACAGGGGGGCATCATGGCTACAAGGAGGGGCATCACTGGCTACCAGGGGGCATCTTCTGCGCCTACAGGGGGCATCTTTCTGGTTACAAGGGGCATCACTGGCTAACAGGGGCTACTACTGGATACAGGGGAGGAAATTACTTTGCTACCTTATGAGGTGTATAAGATGAGGGAGTTTACATAGAGATAGGGAATTGGTAGAGAATGTTTAGAGAAGTGCTGATTAAATTGTGGAGTCTTTAAGATATGTGTTTGTAAATTTTACAGTGAAGTGTCGGGAGTAGTTGTCATGCGGTATGGGAAAGATGGAAAAGAAAAAAGAGGGAGACAAGTGAACAAACTCTTCAAGAGACAGGTCTCCTGGTGAGTCCCTGGAACTGTACTTTACATGTAAACCATTTATATGTACTGAGTGCCTGTGTTACATCAGGTATCACTCAACTAGTACGGTCCACTGTACTACGGTAATATTGGTTGTAGTATAATGGTTTTCTATCTCCGTAATTGTCAGTTGGTATTACTCCGGTCAATACTATGGTGGTTGATATGTCCGGTATTGTGTGGTGGTATTTTTCGGTCACATGTGTGTTCTGGTGATACATGTGGTCTTGGGATTTGGATTTTGTGTAGTAGCGTTATTTGGTAAACTGTTTACTTATTTAGTAGTTTTATACGCTAGCCACATTGGGTAAAGCTTTTTGTATATTTTGGCTTTGGGTGATAGTGAGCAATATGTTGCCATAGTGGCAGCACATAATGTTACCGGGGGGGGAAATTTTTTCACCTCGCCCTGAGTGAAATTTAGCCTAGGAACTTCTCTGTCTCTATGTATCTAGGTTGCAAAAGTATTCATACTCCTTGGTCTGTTGCTGTTTTCTAAACATACAGCAACACACTAATATGTATTTGATTGATATTTAATACGATGGAACAGCACAAAGTAGCATGTACTTGTGAAATTTGGGAGCGCAAAAGGGTTCTTCTTGGTATTGATAAAGAGTTCCTAATTGATTAATGTAATGAGCTCAAGAGATTAATACACACAAGACATGCAATTTTGTGTCAAGAGTCAATCTTGTTTATTATCAGCTTGGGAGGAAGAAGGGAGGTGGCCTATAGCAAAGTAGATAAAGAAGACTCTATGCCAAAAAGTATATCTTTTAAGACATGCGCAGTGTTAGATATCTTTTTGTTATCAATTTTTTTTTATATTTAGCGTGTTCTTTTGAACATCAAGAAGTCAGCCAATGTACAGTGCGTGATGTGAAAAGCAAGTGATACCCTTGAAGAATAAGCTTCCAGTTTCAGGACAATCATAACATTCTTTATAAAGAAGAGACAAAATGAAAGAGTTGAAACAATTTTTTTTTCAATCACAAGAGTGAAGAAAATGGTACATACTTTTCCAAATTTTGGCAAATTCAAAAACTGGAAAATGTGGTATTCATATGTATTCAGCCTCCCTGAATCAGTACTTTATAGGAAACACAATTTCACATGCAATAACACTGCATGTATGTTGGCAGAATCTCTCTTACCAGCTTTAAAAAATCATTAGGCTGAATTTTATGGCCTATTCTTCTTTTCAAATTTAGCCTGTTAGCTCAGTATTTGATGGGTGCTGGCGAACATTTGTGAACGGCGAACTTTTCAGGTTCCTGTCACATGATTCCCAATGTTAATTTGTGTTTGACTTTGAAAAGGGACAATTTTAAAACCAAATCAGTTACATAGTTCAGATTAGTACGGTTGGAAAAAGAATGTGTCCATCAACGCCTTCAACCATAAGGTGGGGAAAAAATGTGGGTGATGGGAGAGAACAAGGACTTCAAATCCAGCCTCACACTGGTTAATGTCGTGGTTTATTGCTCTGAAACACACAAGGAAGGAGCCAATCTTCTCCAAGTAGAGACCCTATTTTTGACCAAGAGCCTCAACCAGCCAGGATCAAAATTTTATAGATACATACGAATTCGCATATTCTTTAGTGTAGGTACGTTATCTAAGCCTTTCTTAGAAAAAAAACTATCTATGCAGTTCATGCTGGTGTGACCAAGCTTCTAAGGAAGGCTATTCCACTGATCACAGTTCTTACAGTTGAGAACGCCCTTACTTATAGTGATTGAATCCTTTTTTCTCTAGTGAAGGGAATGTCCCTTGTCTTTCTGAGGGGGCCTTTACTCTGAAATAATTTTCTTCACCATACTTTTTGTAGGGCCACTTTATATATTTATATATATATTTAATCATGTCCCCACCAAAGCCATCTTTTCTCATGGACCCTATTATAAGATCAATTCTTCAACCTATTCTCATAACTAAAATGCGACAATCACTTAAAAGTATGGATTGCTCATCTTTGTACTCTCATCTCTTGCTGTAATTATAATCTTATCTATTAAACTCGGGCCCAGATACTGAACTGCATATTCTAAGTGAGGTCATCACCAAAATGATTTGCACAGCGGTAGGAATTACATCCTTATCCCCACAAGTCCATTGCCTCTTTAAATACACGCTCCAATATCTTAGACTTGCCTTAGAGGCAGTGATGACAATGCATGCTGTTCTGTGATCTATGATCAACAAGAACACCCAGATCTTTCCTCAACAAGCGATTCTCAAGTTTTACTCCCCTAAGGACATTATGATGACTGTAGATTATTTCTCCCCAGATGAAGAACCTTAGCATTTATCCAACATTGAAATCATTTGCAAGTGGAATGCTTGAGCATTAAGTGTTAATCATGGTATGCTTGCAATTTATGGAAAACATCTTCCTTGATTGCACTGACCTACATATGCTTAGGTGTCATCTGCAGAAAAATCGAAGCCGTGTTATGATCCTTTCCAACATATATCGTTAATAAATACATTAAATAATAGAGGACCTATACTGAGCCTTGGAGGCACACACATCATAATTAGAGGACAATCTGAGTAAGATCCAAACAGACAGTTTTTTAAGACAATTATCCATGTTCATCTCTAAACACAATGGATTATAATTTACCTAACAAACAATGCTTATGCGGACAGTGTCAAAACGCCTTGCAAAGTTAAAAAACACTTATACTATAGCTGGCCCAGATATACAGACTTCTAATAACCTCTTAATAATAAAAACAGATCACAGATTGGTTCTGACAGTAGTATGTCCCTAGTAAATCCAAATGCTGGCAATCACTAATAATATTGTATTTGTCCACATAGTACTGTATATTAGTCCCGATTATGCTGTCCACTCAGACATTTTTTCTACACAATACAAATGTTTTAACTTACTCACCCTCAATTACCTGGGCAAAGGGACTTGGAGATTTTTTTGAGATAGATTCTACATTTGCCTTGCGCTGTTCCCTGGTACTATACCTGTCAACCAACGAGCCAATCTCTAATTATCATGTACAGCGGACACAGAGTATACAGAAATGAAGCTCTCATGTATGAACTCTTGGGGAAATGCTATCAGGGCCTGAGCCCTTTTTGAACTTTCAGTTTTTTTAAACTTGACTTTGGACTTTTTCTAATACTGAGCCAATTAAATATAGCAGATTATGAATAAACATTAATGGCACCCACCTACATCTGAACTTGGCCCTCCCCAATCAACTACTTTCTATTTTTTAGTATCATATCGAGCTGAAGTACTATTTAGTACCACTGCCTTCTCCTGGTCCCTGTTGACAAAGCACACCATCACAGGGTTTCTCAATCGGTCATATTGCTCTGACTTTGGCTTTATGGCCAATCTATATTGCTTAAATAATCTTCTGGGGTTTAAGTCTTGCCTGTCCTTGGACATCTGCTTTCATTTTGACATATTTAGCTGCTTTTTTCACTTTTTTACAGATTAATTTTATTAAGCTCTGAGTATTTTTTAATAGGCTGATTCCGACCCTGATGACTTATATCTTTTTTAATGCCCTTTATATAGTTATTGCCCTCTTAACAGAAGGTAGAACCCATGTTTGGTTTTAGGTTATTCACTACTTATTACTTGAGATGGGCGGATTTGATTCTAACGAAGTGGATATTCGTTTAGAAACTTCAGGAAAACTTTCGGTTCGGAAACGAAGTCGAACTTTGGGGGACTTAGGTGTGAACGAAGTGTGCTTTTGATTGATAAAATCGGCAATGCGAGCACATGCGATACATGGAGGCCCACCCACCCCCCCCCTCCCCCCCCCCCAAAGCACTATGGGGTGGAAGAAGGGCATAGCCTGCAATGACATGTGCAGAGGTGAGGCCAATCTGAGACCGGCGGGGGATTCTGTGTCGTCACCGCACTATTTAAGTCGGGGCGCGACGCAGGGAGCTCTAACACTCCTCATCACGTGCTCAATCAGGGAAGGTGCTGCGACGGCTGATAGCTCTTACTGAAGAATTGATTTTTAATATAGCGATTTCTGTGGGGTGTCTCAGCTTGTCTCAAGACTGTTCTCTTAATGTTCTATATTTCTAATTTTTTGGCGGTATATGGATCTGATATACCAGTGTGAGTCCACTGCAAGCTGCAGATACAGTCAATATTACTAGTGGATCTAAGCCAGTTACTGTTGTATTCATTTAAAGAAACAAGCGTTTTTACAATACACAATTACCACTTCATTTTTTGATGATCAGATTTCTATTGCGGCAATTTTAGACATTCAGGGGGTTTATTTAAGGTTTGTTTTGCTGGTTGTGCTGAACCCCAGATACCGTCTTTTTTCAACGCACAAAATATATTCATTTTTAATGTAGACTAATTCAAAAGCATAAGGTTAAATTAAAAATGTATCTTCTTGTGGTGTGGCGGTAGAAAACCGCAATTGAAATAAAAGACTACACACAAAGATACTATTTTGTGAGGATCAATTTTTGGCGCAATTTACATCCAGGGGTTATTTCAGAGCGTTTGTTTTGCTGGTTGCTGAACAAAATAAACCAGTCTTTTTCACGCCAATATATATATAAATTTTTGCTGTTAGCACTAAATTCACTACGACAAAAGCGTTAATTACAACTGTATTATTGTTGCGTAGGCGTAGAAAAACATGCCAATTGTAACAATGCTACAAGCTACTATTTTGGAGGCTTCAATTCATTGGCGCTAATTATTTAATCCAGGGGTTATTAAAGCAGGTTGTTTTTGCTAGGTGTGACTGACAAAATCTAAACGTCTTTTCAAGCAAAATATATAAAATTTTTGGCTGTAGCCTAATTCACAAGCAAAGGTTAATTTCCAACTGTATCTCTTGCTGTGTGGCGTTAGATAAAATCGCTATAGTAACACGCTACAAAGCTACTTTTTTGTGAGGCTCAATTCTTTGGCGCGCAATTTTACATCAGGGGTTAATTACGCGTTTGTATATTGATGGTGTGATGACAAAAATAAACCGTATTTTTCAACGCCTCAAAAATATATAAATTTTTCCTGTAGGACCTAATTCATCAAAGCAAAGGTTTATTACACTGTATCTCTTGTTGTGTGGCCGTAGAAAACAACGCAATTGTTACAACCATACATAGATACTTTTTTGTGGGGCGCTCAATTTCTTTGGCGCACATTTACATCCAGGGCGTTAATTTAAGCATTGTTTTGCTGGTGTGCTGACAAAAATAAACCGTCTTTTTCTCACCGCCAAAATATATTCATTTTTTCCTGCTTGGCCTAATAATGTCCGAAGGTTAATAAGCCTGTTTGTGCTTTTCTAACATTTAGTTTAAAACACACAGTTGTTTTTAACGGCACATACAAGTAAAAATTTACCTGGCCATTTGTGGAGCGCAATTTATTATCCAAGGGTTACCACAGTTGTTACTGGGTTCATTCTGGTGTCAAAAACAGGGTTTATAGATTTTATCATATACAGATATCATCATCAAACAGTGTCTCGTAAATTTTAGAACAAAAAAGTATGTCAGACAGGAGGTGGAGGTCTGCACCTGCGAGTGGCAGCTGGCACAAAACATTCCTGGAACAGGACCAGGTCACAGCACTGCAATGGGAGACGTCCCCAGCAGGGGTCACTCTTTGAGGCCAACAAACTGCCGCTGGTCATCTATCGGCGTGTGTTGTTCAGAAACCAAAGGAGATTATGTGATTGCGTTGATTCGGTCATCTACTTCTTCTCCCAGATGACATCTGACCAACACCCGCAAAGTGTTCAGGTCGGGAACGTCTCAGGAAAAAACCCTTAGTTGGCATGGCCTAGGGCAGCGGGTCAGCGGCCCTCATCCTGTCACTCAGAACCGCTCTGTTCACTATAAGGTTCCCTCAGCCAGAGGAGCTAGTATGTGGTCTGGGTCAGTGCCACTTTATAGCGAGGGATGAACAATTCTGAGGAGGGCAGATCAAGCAGCTACTTGTCAGCGATAGTACATGGGCCAATATCCCCTGGTCTTGCAGTATGAGCTGGGCCAAAGTATAAGATGTGGAGAGTGGCATGGGAGGTCTTTGGTGACGAGACGTCACGCATAGGCATACCAAAGACCTGGTTTGCATGAGGACAGACAGTGACGACTGAAACTCAAACTAGATGGTATGTCCGACGACCGCACTTGGGAGCCGGGTGAGGCAAGGGATTCATACATCGTCAGGAGAAGAGTATACAGCTTGCGAGTAGTCAGCAGCGCTCAGCCAGCATGTGGGCGTCGCCTTGTGGCCGTGAGGTACGCAGGACTACGCAGCAGTGTGATGAGTCGGGTGCACAGCGGCCATGGGGTAAAAAAAATCCGCTTCGCAGGTCCAAGAAAGTAGGCACAAGTGGACCTCAGACGAGCGGACACGGACGGCAAGTAGTCAACTCAGTGCGGAGCGGATCGAGTTGGCGGTATAAATCCGATATACTCGGCGGTGTGGCAGTTCTTTGCTAAAGAAACCGTAGGAGCCCAAATATGGGTATATTTAGAATATGTGGGGCAGACAAGTCGAGCGTGTGGCCAGGGATCTCAAACCAGTTGGCACCCTCGGCCCATGCAGTCACCACATGCAGAGTAACCATCGGTGTGGCCTGGTAGGAAACGTGGCGAGTAGATTGTGGTTGGTCCAATCCTGCAGCCGCGAGCATCCAGCAGCTTGCAGGCGCCCAGAGTGGCTCGACATGCCATTGCACAGACAGGTCAAATCGCTTTCAAACAACTACTGCAGATGGGAGCTGTCTCTCTTTGACTCATCTGCCGGTCCAGATGCTCCTGCTTACTCGTACTCATGGCGCCAGCAGTCGTTCAGCGAGGCGATTGCAAAGAGACAACAGTATGCGTCCAACCATCCTAAGGTGCAGCAGCTGACCGTGCTCCTGTCCAAGTTGTTGGTGTTGCAGTCCCTCCCTTTCCAAATGGTGGACTCTACACCATTCAGAGAACTAATGGCTTGTCCCGAGCCGAGATGGAGAGTTCCAAGCCGTAATTTCTTTTCCAAAAAAAGGCAGTACCAGCACTTCATAAATATGTAGAAACAGAAGGTGGGTCAGTCCTTGAGCTTATCGGTTTGTTCCAAGGTGCACGGCAGCGCGGACGTCTGGAGCTGTAACTACGGTCAGGGCCAGTACATGTCCTTTACGGCCCACTGGGTGAATGTGCTTCCTGCCCAGGCACACCAACAACTTGGACAGGAGACGCCGCTTTCTCTCCACGTTGTCAAACTGCTGCACCTGCGCCAATGTCCGCCCTCTCCCTCCTCCACCATCACCACCATCTCAGCCTCCACAAGTACTGCTCCATCAGACCACATGTGTAGGGCACAGAGGTGTAAACGCAGTTCTCCCCCTGGCTTGCCTCGGCGAACGCCGTCACCCCAGGGTGGAACGGCTCCGCGTCATGCAGCAAGAACTCGATGTGTGGCTTTCTCCGCGCCAACTGCAAATCGGACCCATGGTGACGGACAATGGGAGGAACATGGTGTCCGCGCTGCACCGAGGAGGGATGGTCCATGCCCTGCATGGCGCACGTGTTTCAATCTGGTTGTGAAAAGGTTTTCCTGAAGTCTTCCACCGATCTTCAGAACATTCTGAAAATGGCCAGGAAACTGTGCATGCACTTTATCCATTCGTACAAAGCCAGGAACACCCTCCTCGAGTTGCAGCGGCAGAACGGCCTCCACCAACACACTCTGATATGCGATGTTTCCACCCGCTGGAATTCCAGCCTGCACATGTTGGACCGACTGTATGAACAGAGAAAGGCCATTAACGATTTTTTGATGATCCAGGCAGACAGAAGTACTCCCCTGTGTAACTTTGATGTCAGCCAGTGGCAGCTCATGCGTGACACCTGCCGTTTGTTGAGGCCATCGAGGAGGCCACGTTATTTTTTCAGTCGCCAGGACTACGGGATGAATAACGTCATTCCACTGCTTCATGTCCTGGAACAGATGCTGAAAAATCTGTCTGGGCAGGGGACTGGAGAGTGGCGACTACATCTCGTGGCCACATGAGTCGGTGGGGACTGAAATGGAGGGAGGAGGAGGAGGACATTGGAGCAGAAGCATTGTCTGGTGAAATGAGTGGATTTACTACCCAGGTAACAAGAGAGGAGGAGCAGGAGCAGCTGGAGGAGGTGGATGGAGATGAGGAAGACGGGCAGATGACCCCCAAGCACCGTGGCAGTATACAGTGGAAATGGAGGCAGGGAGCCCCTCGGAGTCATTTGTGCAGATGGCCCGCAGCATGCTTATTTGCCTGGCTAGTGACAGCCGAATAGTCAGCATCCGGCAGAGGGATGACTTCTGGCTCTCCACCCTATTGGACCCTCGCTACAGTCCAAAATGGGAGCCTTTTCCCAGCTATTGAGAGGGAAGACAAACTCAAATACTATAGGGAAATCCTGAATCTGTTGGCCGCTTCCTATGTGCGGCATCGTCCTCCTCTGACAGGTCTGACCGGGGTTTCCTCAGCGCTCACGTACTACTGCCGCGGCTGCGGGGGGAAGGTGGGGGGTAGGAGCAGTACCAGCTCCATCAGTAGTAACCTAAGTCGGAGTCACTGATGAGCAGCTTCCTTCACCCGCCTAGTGAGGAGGGCAGTCGCCAGCAGCAGCAGGACCTGGAGCAGTCCCTGAACCAACAGTTGTGGCCTACTTGGACAGCACTCTGCCACCTCAGTTAGAAGATCCGCTGGACTACTGGGCAGCCAAACTGGATGTGTGGCCGCAACTTGCCGAGTTTGCAGTGGAGAAGCTGTCCTGCCACCGGCCAGTAGTGTGGCATCAGAGCGGGTGTTCAGTGCGGGGGGCCATCGTTACCCCAAGGAGAACCCGCTTGTCCAGGGAAATGTGGAACGACTGACCTTTGTCAAGATGAATCAGGCGTGGATCGGCCAGGATTTCCACACACCAATGCCTTAGGCGTCAGTCTGGGTTCAAACTACCTGCCTCAGCCACTATTCTGATGCCGCCACCCGCCTGATGCCACAAATCTGCTGACAGTTTCTCCATCTGCCTACCACCATCTTTACCAGGGACTGGTATTGCCACCCCACCTCAACACTCTGTCATTGTGCCACTCTATGACCTCATGCTGTGCTGCTGTTGCTGTTGCCGTGACATCCACACTGTGTCATTGTGCCACTGTCGGAACTCTTGCTGCTGCTGTGGCTGCTGCCATGTCCTCCACACTGTTGTCATTGTGCCAACTGCCTGAACCTCATGCTGCTGCCGCCGTGACCTCGCTTATCTGAAGTCATTTGTGCACTTCTGTTGCTTCCTTCCTGTTTTGCATCACTCACAGAATGTCAATGTGTGACACTCTACTGAAACTCAATAGCTGCATCTGCTTGTGTACTCCTGCCGTGCCCGTCCACAACTTGGTGTTTCATTGAGACACTGCCAGACATCATGCTGCTGCTGACCGTGACCTCCGCTCTCTGTCCATTGTGCCATTCTGTAGTGCTTCCTCCTGTTTTCCCACCTCCAGAGATGTTCTCTAATTGTGCCAACGGCCTGATCTCCATGCTGCTGCTGTCGTGACCTCACAGACTGTGTGATTGTGCCAATCTGTGGCCTAATACTGTTTGCCGCATCCAGAACTGTCATCTGTGCCACGCACTTTTTGGTCTCATAAGCTGCCCAGCCGGACCTCCACACTGTGTGTTCTGTTGCCGACTCTCTGTGGCCTAATCTGTGTTTGTTAGCCGCCTCCAAGAATGTCAATGTGTGCAGTGCCTGATCTTTAACTGCTGCCTCGCTGTGACCTCCACACTGTGTGGATTGGGCCACTCTGTGGCCTAATACTGCTTTGCCGCCCTCCAGAATGTGCATATGTGCCACGTGCGCTGATCTCATGCTGCTGCTGTGTGACCTCAACCACTGCTCATCATTGTCTGCCACTCTTGTGGCCCTAATACTGTTTTGCCGCCTCCCAGAAGGTCATTGTAGCTCTGCCTGACCACCTCATACTGCTGCAAGCCCAAGCGTGACCTGTCGCTCTGGAAGTCATGTGTGCACTCTGCTGTGGCCTTCCTCGTGTTTTGCCAAGCAGTGGAGAATAGTATTGTTCCACTGCCTGACCCTAATGCGCTGTGGCTTGCCGCCGTCACCTCGCACCTCTGTCACTATGTGCACCTGAGCTCTCAGCTTGTTTTTTTCCAGCTTTCGCTGGCATGACTTTATCAGGGCTACATTCCCGCTGAGTTTGTTTGGTCAGTTTTGCCCTCTAAGTGCCCGGGGAATTTTATATTGAAGCGATTTTAAGAGCTGCGGCAGTCATCTTGCGTGTCCAGATGACTAGAAACACAACATTGTAGTATGAGACCCGCAAACCAGCTCCCTCTGCATATTTTTAAAGCATGGCAACACGTTTCTACGAGCATCCGTGCTAGGACATCTGAGTGAAGCCTGGAAATAGCTGCTATGTGTTTTAACAGCGGATCTCCGTGCCAAAAGTAATCGGAACGAAAAACAAACTTTTGGTTGGAGAATGTCGGCGATAGTGACAGGAATCGAATTTTGAGAAATTCGCCATCTCTTACTAGTTATATTGGGAACTGTTCGCTCCTATTGTTTGTTTTTGGTCAAAACTTCTACATCAGGTTTTAAGGGGTCTTTGTCGATCCTATTCTGATTGCTGGCTTCTGTGAACAATTGAGAAAGCGCTTAAACTAGATTTAAATTAGCTGTTTTTCCGCGCAATGCTCTTGATTGCCAATTCCTATGTAGACGACGGGTCACGGCGAGAAAAACGCGTTGTTAGGATTTAAGTGCTTTATTTTTAAAGAAAGTTTTTCAGCGCTTTATCTGATAATGTTTTACAACTTAATAAAAATGGATTGTTTGATTCATACTCCCATGCCACACGGCGCTGAGCGCCAGAGAATGCATCTCGGCCCATCTCTCCACTGACTACAATGGAAGAAGTAGCTCGCGGTCTGATTGGCTGGGATAGGCAAGCAAACCGCTATTCAATCAGGCCTTCGTTTTCGTATTTTTACTGTATTTGAACTTGTCCCGCCTTTGATTTTGAATTGGTCAAAAACTTCGCTATAGGTATTAATGGGTCTTTGGTCGCTCCAATTTGGATTGGACGAGCTAGCATGCACCCGCTTAGCGCAGCCAATAAGATCTTTTCTGCATATTTTACTGTATTTTGAATGTCCTCAGCTTGTTTGCTGAACTTGGTCAATAGTTCTCCATAGGTTTTAATGGGACACTGTCGCTTCCTATTCTGACATTGCTGGTTTACTGCCCTGACCATTGAGAAGAGGCTTAGAACAATTGAATTACTGTATTTCCGGCAATTCCTAATAACCCCAATTCCTTATGTTGCGCCGATCTCGGCGACAAATGCGTTTTATTGGGATTTTATTAATGTATGTTTATAGAAGGGTTTCAGCTCTTTTTGCCGTGATATTTTACACTTAATAAAAATGATTCTTTTTTAGTCATACTCGCCATGCCGCACGGCACTGAGAGCCGCGAGCATGGCGCCGATCTCTCCATAGACTACAATGGGAGAAGTAGCTCGCGCTTGATTGGCTGTGTCAGCCAAGCACTCGACTAGATTAACCAAGCAGCTCTACTGCTGCATTTTTACTGTATTTTGAATCTGTCCCGCGCTTTGAATTTGATTGGTAACTAGTTCTCCGATAGGTTTTTAATGGGTCTCTGTCGCTGTCTGATTCTGCATTGGCCGAGCTAGCCATGTGCACTCGCTAGCTCAGCAGAATCAGCTCTTTTCCTGCATTTTTTATGTATTTTGAACTTGTCCCGCCTTTGATTCTGGTGTGGTTGAAGAATTGTTCTCCAGTAGGTTTTTAATGGTTCACTGTCGCTTTATTGACTGAATCTGGCCGGTTGTCTGGCCGACAATGAGAATCGCTTTCAGAATTTGAATTACTGTATTTCCGGCTAATTTCCAAGTATCTTAGATTCTTGAATTAGGATATTTGAAACTTGATTTTTTTTTAAAATTATATTTTTTATTTATGAGGTTTGAGCTGCTTTTTCTGACATGTTTTACGCGACTTTATAAAGGGTGATTTTTAGTATTCATACTCCGCACCAGACGATGTGGAGATGATGTCTCGCTGTTTTCCAGCCGTCTCGCATCGGCAAAGAACAGTTTGCAGGATCCTGGGGCGTCGCGCGAGTCCCGCACAGCGCCGTAAAGTCCAGCACTGCGCCCATGTCCCAGCAAATGTGCCCCACACACTGGGTGGCGCAGGAAGCTTTTCTCCCGTCATGTACCATGAGCGCACCTTCTGGACGGCGAATTCTTTGGGCACAGCGCCGCTCTGCGCCTAAGTACCTACACTGTGCCCCACAACTACTGGGACCGAGGCGGACTTTTCCTGCTCATATATGAGCGTGCACTACCTCGTGTGATGGCAGCGAGATCATCAGGTCGCAGCCCCGTCACTGGCGCCAGTCGCACTGCGCCTAATCATCCATGGGAGGCGCAGGCGGAACGTTTACGATTGTACTGTATGGAGCGTGAGCGCCCCGACATAAACTCAGAGGCGCGCATAGATTTCGCCGGAAAAACCGACGAGAAGGTGCGCCCCCGACGTGAGAGAGCTTTCATACATGATCGCCCATGAGTCTTGAAACCCTAATTGGAAATTCAAGATTCACCTTTGGATGGAGTTTTTAAACTCTTTGTCTTTAGCAGCGAGTAATGCATTTCCAAGTATCCTATATACCTGATGTTTCCTTCTTAGTTTTTAGTGTGCCACTGATATTGTATTAGATGTATTGCTTATTGCCCTTTTTCAGTCTGCAACTAGTCTTACGGGTTTTTCAAAATGTATGGATGTGCACGCCTACTGATTTTTGGGTCTATTTGAGGAATGGCAGCGTCATTGGCTTGCTGCACTCTGCCTACCTCTTTTAAACTGGTGCAGGATAATTCAGTAGCAGGTTCCTATCACTTCCTTAGCAGTAATGCATTTCCAATATTCCTATATACCTTGATGTTTCACTTAGTTTTTAGTGTGCCACTGATATTTGTATTAGATGTATGCTATTGCCTTTTCAGTGTGCACCTATGCTTACGTTTTTCAAAATATATGGATGTGCACAGCTTAATTGATTTTTGAAGTCTATTTGAGGAATGGCAGCCTCATTGGCTTGCTGCACTCCGCCTACCTCTTTTAAACTAGTGCAGGATAATTCAGTAGCAGGTTCCTATCACTCCCTGAGATGTTGTAGTCTGAATGGACTCCTAGTGAGGTAACATGTTCAGTGTTAGGGACTCACCTGTGCTGGGATCCCCTTGACGCTATTGGGAGGTGAGCTTAATACAATCTTTGATCAAAAACTGTAAACTAAGAATCCCAGGTTTTTCATATTTTCCTTAGCAGTAATGCATTTCCAATATTCCTATATACCTTGATGTTTCACTTAGTTTTTAGTGTGCCACTGATATTTGTATTAGATGTATGCTATTGCCTTTTCAGTGTGCACCTATGCTTACGTTTTTCAAAATATATGGATGTGCACAGCCTAATTGATTTTTTAAGCTTTTATTAGCATAGGTTCCCTGAGAGTCATTGAAAAGATCCACCTATAGTTTCCTTGGAGAATGTTTGGTTTCTATTGGCAATGATACATACGCGCACCCTCAGATCACCATTTTTCAAATTGATTTTCATGATTTATTCTAGTTCTTGTGTTGTAACTGGACCTGATTTTGCAAAATCTCACAATCAACAAAACAATGCATCAATATTCTTTTAGTCCATTAAACTCAGAGACCCTAAATTGCCCTCTCTGATCATGTTCTATAGTTCGTCATATACAGTTGTTTGAAAACAAAGAGCCACATTTATGAAAACTGTCTAGGTCTAATATAGTGCTCTGGAGAAATAAGAGGGGCGCTCTGATTGGTTGCTATTGGCAACAAAGTGAGTTTTAGACCAAGACAGTTTTCATACAAGTTTTAAGACTAAAAAAGAGAAACAAGTTTTTTTTCCCCTCCACTCAAGGACAGCAAGGTGATGGGCAGGTAATGGTTTAGACACAATGGGCCACATTTATTTACTATTGCTCTCTAAAACTTAGACAGCATAAAATTAGACAGGCAGTTGCACCAGATTTATCCCAGTGGCTCATTCTGTTTGATGTTTGACATTTTGCACATCTTTAGAATTGTCTGGCTTTTTGAGATCAACTATTAGTTAGCCTACTTTCATCACCATTTTCATGAATTTTGGGTGCAGCCTTTGACTTAACATTTCACATTGTGCCTACACCCCCTTTAAATTAAACCATGCTATAAGGTTGCAAATATGTCTTCATCATGCTGCACTAAATATGCGCCACATTTTGGAACATTTTAAGAAACTTTTTCTAGCACAATCACAATAATAAATCTTGGACAATGTGATTTTGAGAAACAGGCATTAGTGGCGTTACATGCACAAAATTCGGTAGTAAAAGTAGTAAGACAAAATAATACCAGCTAAACATAGAATCATCGTGATACATACCGTCTCTGAAAATTTGTATCATATTTTCAATGGGAAATATTAAGAGATCCTCTCGAAAAACTGTTTCAGCTTTATTTGAACAGTAATGCTCCAGATATTGTCTGGAATCAAAACTGTGTTCAAGGTAGAGCTTATAATCACCGCAATCCATGGTCTAATTTTGTCTCACAGATGAAGTGACTGCCTCTACACCGCAGCTCAAGGGCTTTATATAATAACCGGAAAACAATCTACAAAGTATGTCAATAAGAATTACTCATCCCATCATGATGTACTATATCTGCAAGTCATGGAATCATGTGAGATAGAAAAACATTAATAATCTTCAAATAAACAGCTCTGGATTATGATAAAGCGACAATAGAAAAATCCCAGATTCTTGTCTATTTCTTTGTTTGCAGTGTATTTTTTTAAAAGATCATATGATCCAATAATGCAGTAAGGACTGTAGAAGTAATATTAAAAGGAATCTGTTGCTATTTTTTTTTTTTTTTTTACTTATTAAAACAAGACCCTGATACATATTCTTTTCTTCTTAGTCATTTTTATTTTCTGATTTCTCATCTATATATGGTTGTGGGGACAGCGTTCTTGCCAGCACTGCTTTTACCAGCATTTAGAGAGATGCTTTACAGCAGCTTTATGCACATAGGAGCCTGTGACCTGGATCAGTGCCACTCACCTCTATAGGAGAGGCATGCTCTGAAAACTGCCAGATTTGAGCAGTAAATACTCTGAAACAACAGCACCTTTCAGAATAAGGGTCAAAGCGCTGGAAACAACATGCCAATCACTAGCTCTGTCCTCCGAAAGGGTGGCATAAACTATGTGACAGGTTCTCTTTAAGGTGAACACTAACCATTGCTGCTACCTAATAACACCAGCCCCCAATATGTACTTCTATGCCACTATAGTCACTGCCTCCTTATTCCACAAACTCCTTTACTATCCTCAGACACCTACACTGGGCAATGGTTTCCATATCTCCACGTCTGTCTTACCCTCACATCTGACCTCCAGTCTTCACCTATTCACCTAATCTTTATCTGTTTCTCTCGGCTGCTGGGGACATATCTCCCAATCCCAGGCCCCCTCAGCACATTCCCATTTTTGTTTCACCCATCTCTTATGGACAAAGCAGCACAAACTTCTGCAACCCCGTAAACCACAAACCCATTCCCCTCACCCCCACCATCCCTATCCATCTGGCTAGAGCTCTCTGGGATGCATGTTCTGTGTGCAACAAACTTCCCTTTATCCACAACCTTTACACCTCACACAACCAATCCTTCCTTGGTCTAACGGTAACCTGTATGACATCTTCTGATGCAACTTTCCCCTGCTGCACTCTCTAGTGTCAGGCTTCATTTTACCCACACCCCCCGCCATGTTAGCAAGCATGGTGGAGGTGTTGGCCTTCTCCTGTCAGACACCTGTTCCTTTGGCCCCATTCCACCTCTTCCTTCCTTCACACTCTCCTCCTTCTAGAAGCACTCTGTCTGCATTTAGTCCCCCTCCAACCTCAAGTGGTCGTCATCTACTGACTGCCAGACCCTTCCACCACCTTCCTTGACCAATTCAATTCCTGGCTTCTCCACTTTTTTTTCCACTGAAATCTCCAATATCAGCATGGAAGATTTCTACATCCCTCTCGATAATTCCTACTCAGTTGCCAGTTAACTCTTTTCACTCTTCTATTCTTTTTGCCTCTCCCTGTGGACCTCTGAAGCCACTCATAAAGAGGGACACACACTGGATCTCAACTTCACACACCTCTGCCACGATCTAACGTCTCAAACTCTCTTTTTCTAATTTCTGACCACAAACTGCTTACCTTCTCCACCATCTCCACTCCACCTGCCCCACATCTAGTGCTCCCCCACAGGAACCTTCAAATACCCTTGCATTTTCTCTTACTCTCTTGCACCTCCCTCTATTATATCCTCATTTCATGACCCAGATGGAGCCACCGCTTTCTACAACAACACAATCACCTTCATTCTTAACTCAGTTGCCCCTCTCAAACAGAACAGGACCAACAAAGTCAACAGACAACTCTGTCCTCACCGCCCTCCACTATTCCTGCACAGTCCCCACCGCCCTCTCTGGTACCTGTACAGTCCATACCGCCCTCCTCTTTACTCACTCAGTCCCTGCCACCCTCCTCTATACCCACACAGTCCACACCACCTTCCTCTATACCTGCACAACACTATTCCCCCTTAACATGCTTCTCTACTGTCACTCATGACAAGCTTTCCTCTCTACTGTTCAAATCCAACCACACTACCTGTAAACATGACCCACTGCCTTCCCAACTCATCCTAGACCTTAGTCCAGTTATCACCCCAGCCCTCACCCATCTCTTCAAGCAATTGCTAACTTCTGGTATCTTCCCCTCCTCCTTTAAGCACACAGCCATCACACCCATCCTAAAGAAACCATCTCTTGAGCCCTCCTCTCTGTCCAACTATTGCCCCATCTCACTGCTTCCATTTGCCTATAAACTCCTTGAACAGCAGATCTGTATTCAATTGTTCTCTCACCTCTCCTCCAACTCTCTCCTTGACCCACTGCAATCTGGCTTCCGACCCCAACACTCTACTGAAACCGCCCTAACCAAAGTCATCAACAACCTGCTAAAACCTGCTAGTAGCTGCTAAAACCTCACATTATTGCTCTGTCCTTCTCCTCTCAGACCTGTTCTCTGCCTTTAACACTGTTGACCACTCACTCCTGTTTACAAATCCTCTCCTCCCTCGGCATCACAGACTTGGCCCTATCCTGGATTTTCTCATACCTTACCGATCGGACTTTCAGAGTCTCTCACTCTTCCACCATCTCTGCCTCTCACCCTCTCTCTGTTGGTGTCCCCCAGGGGTCCGTTCCTTACTCTTCTTTATCTTTACTCTTAGCCTGTGTCAGCTCATAGCATCACACGACTTTCAATTGGAGATGGGTGAATTGATTCTAATGAAGTGGAATTCGTTTAGAATTTCAGGAAAACTTCGATTCTGAACGAAGTCGAAGTTTGGGGTGATTCGCGGGAACGAAGTGTGCTTTTGATTGATAAAATGGCAGCGAGCACATGGCGTTAGATGGGGCAAAGAACTCTGGGAGGAAGAAGGACATAGCCTACATGACATGTGCAGAGATGAAGCCAATCAGAGACCAGCGGGTTTCTGTGATGTCACCGCACTATATAAGTCCGGGCGCGACGCTGGGAGCTCATACCGCTCTCACTGTACTGTGTAGGGAAGGTGCTGCCGCGGCTGCTTATAATAGCTGATACTAAAGAACTAACTTTTATACAGCGATTTTTGGGGGGTGTCACAGCTTGTCTCAGAAACTGCTTCTCTTACGTTCTAATTCTGATTTTGTGGGGTATTGGAACTGAAGTCCAGTGTGCGTCCAATGCAGCTGCATGTACATTTTAATGCTATCTGCTCAGTTCTTGAGCACATTGAATATCCAATGGATATCTAAGCCTGTTTCTGTTGTATTCAGTTAAAGAAACAGCGTTTTTACAATCCAAATACCACTTAATTTTTGGATGTTCATTTATTTTGCGCAATTTAGATCCAGGGGTTAATTAAGCTTTGTTCTGCTGTTGTGATCACTAAAAGAAATGTTCCTTGTCACCGCCAAAGAAAAATTTAGCTTGTAGCATAATTCATAATCGAAGGTTAATTACAAGTTTTGCTGTTGTTGTGTTCCATAAAATACACGCCGTTTTAACACGCTACAAAGCTGGTAATTGTTAGCAGCATATTTCTTTTGCGCAATTTACATCCAAGGGTTAACTAAGTATTTTTCTGCAGTTGTACTTAGTAAAAGAAACTTTCTTTTTCACCACCAAAAAAGAAATTTTGCCTCTAGCATAAATCATAACCGAGGGTTAATTACAAGTTTTTCTGTTGTTGTGTTCCATAAAATACACGCCATTTTAACACGCTACAAAGCTGGTAATTGTTGGAAGCACATATCTTTTGCGCAATTTACATCCAAGGGTTAACTAAGTATTTTTCTGCAGTTGTATTCATTAAAATAAACGTTCCTTTTCACCGCCAAAGAAGAAATTTTGGCTGTAGCATAATTCATATTCGAAGGTTAATTACGAGTTTTTCTGTTGTTGTGTTCTGTAAAATACACGCCATTTTAACACGCTACAAAGCTGGTAATTGTTGGCAGCACATATCTTTTGCGCAATTTGCATCCAAGGGTTAACTAAGTATTTTTCTGCAGTTGTACTTAGTAAAGAAACGTTATTTTTCACCACCAAAAAAGAAATTTTGCCTCTAGCATAATTCATAACCGAGGGTTAATTACAAGTTTTTCTGTTGTTGTGTTCCGTAAAATACACGCCGTTTTAACATACTACAAAGCTGGTAATTGTTGGCAGCACATATCTTTTGCGCAATTTACATCCAAGGGTTAACTAAGTATTTTTCTGCAATTGTATTCATTAAAATAAACGTTCCTTTTCACCGTAAAAGAAGAAATTTTGGCTGTAGCATAATTAATATCCGAAGGATAATTAAGCCTGTTTGTACTTTTATATTCAGTAAAATACACAGTGTTTTAAACGGCACATACAAGTAAATTTTTCCTGGCCATTTGTGGAGCGCAATTTATATCCAAGGGTTACCCAAGCTTGTTAGTGGGTTCATTTGGAGTCAAATACAGGGTGTATATTTATCATATACAGATATCTTCATTAAACAGAGTCTGTACATTTTAGAACAAACAGTATGTCATAAAGAGAGGTGGCAGGTTCTTCACATGCGAGTGGCAGTGGCACAAACATTCCGAGAGCAGGCACAGGTCACAGCACAGCAAGGGGACGTCGCAGCAGGGGTCACTCGGTGAGGTCAGAACTGCCGCTGTCATCTAGCGGCAGTGTGCTGACCAGCAACCCAATGGTTCTTAATTGGTTGACTAGGTCATCCACGTCCTCCCAGATGACATCTGACAACCCCAGCCAAGAGTTGGTGGGAACGTCAGACACAACCCTTAGTTGGCATGGACCGGGAACAGCTCAACGGCTCTCATCCGTCCTCAACCCGCCACGGTCCGATCCGGTTCCCTCAGCCAGTGATCTACTATGTGGTCTGGGCTCAGTGCCACTATACAGTGAGGATAAACAATTTGAGGAGGGCAGTCAGCAGCTACTTGTCAGCGAAGAAATGGGGCCAATATCCCCTGCTTCTTGCAGTATTGATGTGGAGAGTGACATGGGAGGTTTTTTGGCGAGCGGTAAGCCTCTGCATACCAAGACTGTTGAGGAGGACAGCAGTGACAATCAAACACTCATGAAGTATAAACATGGTGGTTTGAATCCAGTTTCTGCATTACACCAATTTGTTCAAATGCCGCGTATGAAACTTGAACTGAAGGACACCATAACTACAGGAATTGTTTTAGGTGCTTATTTTGCATTCTGTGCCATTGTTGATGGAATTCAGTAAAAAACTGGAATGGGACAGAAAAAATAGAAGAAAAAAGCAAATGCTGCAAAACTGGCTTTGTATGAAAAAGGGGAGGCCGTTCCCTGTTAAAGGTGGAAAAAGGAGAGGCCCTCCCCTGTTAAAGGTGGAAAAAGGGGAGGCCCTCCCCTGTTAAAGGTCGAAAAAGGGTAGGCTCTCCCCTGTTAAAGGTGGAAAAAGGGGAGGCCCTCCCTGTTACCTGTTCATCAATTCCCCCGTTCAATAATTTCCCCCTGTTAATATATTTATTCCTGTTCATAAATTTCACCTTTTAAATAATTTCCCGTTAAAATATATATAACTGTTCATCAATTTCCCCCGTTCAATAATTTTACCCTGTTAATAATTTATTCCTGTAATCAATTCCCTGTTCATCAGTTCCTGTTGCTTACCCGACCTTTCTGCTACGTTACCTGACCTCGAATCTCCGCTGCCTGCCCTGACCTGTTGGCCTGACCTTTGACTACGAGCCTGCCTGACGATTCTGTACCACGCTATACCTTGGCTGCCACCGCAAGCAAGTCACGTCAGGGGTAGCGACCTGGTAGACTCCCACAGCAGCACGTCCATCCCGCTGTGTGGCGGGATCTGGTGAAAACCGGGACTCACTTAGATCCCGCTCCCTTGCGTGGCTATTGGCATCGCTTGCTGTGGCCCAGTGTATCCACTTCCGCTGTCCGTGACAACATGAAGCAGTGGAATGACGTTATTCATCCCGTAGTCCTGGCGACTGCCAAATAACGCATGTCCGCATGAAAGGGCCTGAGCAAACGGCAAGTGTCACGCATGATCTGCCATGATCTGACATTAAAATTACACAGGGGTGTACTCCTGTCCGCTTGGATCATCAATGAACCATTAATAGCCTTTCTCTGTTCATAGAGTCATTCCAACATATGGAGGCTGGAATTCCACCGTTTGGAAATGTCACATATCAGCCTATGTTGGGGGAGGCCGATGTGCCGCTGCAGCTTAAGGAGGGTGTGATTGGTGGTGTAAGAACGGCTGAAGTGCATGCAAAGTTTCCTGGCACTTTTTAGAATGTCTTGCAGATGGGTGTAAGACTTGAACAACCTGATTGAGCATATCCTCCCGTGTGTGTCTTCGTTTGCCCAGGGGAATCATCCTGTCCACTTGTATCATCAAAAATCGTTAATGGCTTTTCTCTGTTCAATAATTTCCCCCTGTTAATATATTTATTCTTGTTCATCAATTTCCCCCTGTTAATATATTTATTCCTGTTCATCAATTTCCCCCTGTTCATACATTTCCCCCTGTTAATATATTTATTCCTGTTCATCAATTTCCACCTGTTCATCAGTTCCTGTCTGCCCGTGTACCCGACCTTTCTGCTACGTTCCCTGACCTCGAATCTCCGCCGCCTACCCTGACCTGTTTGCTTGACCTTTGACTACAAGTTTCGTCTTACGATTCGGTACCTCGCTGCGCCTCGGCTGCCACCGCAAGCTAGTCCTCAACGGTGTCGCTGTACAAAGCCTGACCGCTCGCAACATAACCCCCATTGCAACTCTCCTCATCACTATTTGCCCACTTCTGCAAGAAGCAGCGGATGTCTTTCCCACCTCTTTGCTGCCCACTGTCCTCAAATAGTTGGTCCTCATTGTATAGTGGTGTAGAGGCGACAGCACATAGTAGTTCTCTGGCTGTGGGAAGCGAACGGGACAGAGGTGGGTTGAGGACAGGTGAGAGCCCCTCACCTGCTCCCGGGCCTTGCTCTTGGCTGGGGTTTTCAGATGTCATCTAGGAGAAAGTGTATGACCTTGTGTGTGGTCAACACATGGCCGTTAGATGACACCGGATGCTGTGGCCTCGCAGGGTGACTCCTGCTGTGACGTCCCCTTACTGTGCTGCGATCTGTGGTGGCTCCGGTAACCTACTACTGTGTTCTTTGACGCTATGGTAGGATCGTAGCCCTCAGCTTGTTTTTTTCCAGCTGTCGCTGCCATGACTTTATCAGGCTACATTCCCGCTTCAGTTTTTTGGTCAGTTTTGCCCTCTTAAGTGCCCAGGAAATTTTATAATGAAGCGATTCTAAGAGCTGCGGCAGTCATATGTGTGTCATACTAAAACACAACATTATATGAAGACCAAACCAAGCTCCCTCTGCATATTTAAGCATGGCACAACGTTCTACAGCACCTTGCAGGCTCTGTGCAGCCTAGAAATAGCTGTCTTTTAACGCGATTCGTCCCGAAGAAATTCGGACCGAAACGAATTTTGTCGGAAAATTCGGCGAAGTCACCGACTCAAATTTTTTAGAAATTCGCCCATCTCTACTTTCAATACCACCTGCATGCTTTACATCTCCGGCCCAAACTGTGCTCTCCCGGATCCCTGACTGTCTATTGTCCATATCCTCCTTCTATTCTTCCTTTCTCCTAAAACCAAATGTGGATAAAACTGAATTAATCATCTTTCCACCATCCCACTCTATTCCCCCACCTGATCTTTCTATCACAGTCAACAACTTCACACTCTTACCAGCTCCACAATTCCACTGCCTTGGGATAACTTGTGACTCCTCTCTGTCCTTCAAACCACATATCCAAGCCCTTGCCTTCACCTGCCATCTCCACCATATATCCTGAATCCACTCATTCCTTACCTTTAATGCTAGTAAAATGCTTGTCCACACCCTCTGATCTCCTGCCTAGACTACTGCAACATCCTTCTCTTTGGCCTCCTGTCTAGCACTCCCACTCCCCTCCAAACCATCCTCAACTCTGCTGCCTGTCTAATTCACCTCTCTTCTCACTACCCCTCTGCCAATCACTACACAGGCTACCCATTGCCTAGTGAATCCAATTCAAGTTAGTAACCCTAACCCATAACCTCTTCCTTCCATACATGTCTGCCTTAATCTCTATTAAAAATAATAATAATAATAATAATAATAATAAAAATAATGATGATGATGATGATAATAATAATAATAATACAATAATAATAATGATAATAATTATAATATAATAATAATATTAAAAATAATAATAATAATTAGCAGTCTGTTTAGAGGGACACAAAGAAGCATCACAGCAATGTGGAGGAGGGAGCAGTCTGTGAGAGGACATGACAGCAGGTATAGCAGTCTCATATGGGGAATAGGGAGCAATCTGTGTGTGAGAGAGGTATGAGAAGCAATCTGTATGTGAGTGGGGCTCAAGGAGAAATCTGTGTGAAATGGGAGCATATAGATCAGTATTTCCAAGAGGGGGCTATGGGAATTGACCTGAATGAGAAAGTGGGGTAGATGAGCAGCTGGGTTTTATCAAGAAGCATGAGAATGCCTTCTCTGATATGAGGGAGACATGGGGAGCAATCGAAACAAAAAGGTGGAAGTGGAAGCAGTCTGTGAGTGCAAGGGGCATGAGAAGTAGTGTATAAGGGAGATGAATAAATATAGTGTAGTCTGTAACTGGGGAGCAGTCTGTGTAAGAAAAGGGAACATGATAGAAGACTGTAACATTAATTACACCACCTTTACCTTGTAGGGTTCAAAGAGGGTTACTTTTACTGTGCAGGGTACATAAGATAAAACCTTTATTGAGTGATGCACTCTTACCTCCTGGGACATAACCATTATCTGAAGCACAATACGAGGCATCATCGATTTGACACTGTTTTCTTTATCTGGTACTATTGTTTGAAGAACAGTATTTTGGGGAACTGTGCAACACATCAGGTGCAGCATGAGGGGCAGATGAGACAGCAACAGACACAGACCTGAAAGGAGGAAAGAAAAGTTATTTTGACATGTGCAACAATCAACATGTTGAATTTTGGAGCATACACACATCTCGCACACAATCTTGTCATCAGTTTGCATGTACTCACACACATAATATGTAGGACCCTGGAAAAAGAATCTCAGGCCTTACAGTATGCATGTGTATGATTGGTCATTTATCCTCATGTCACTTATCCCAGTTACCTATGCCGCCTCTGTACTACAGGTGGAGATAAACAGGTTAGTATGGACACTACTCATGGGCCACTGCTGTGTTTTTGTCCATAGGCTAATATTTGCCAGCTAGCTCCTGCTCACCATTCAGTGATATAAAGAAATGTTTAGTAGGAATAAATAAGTCAGGATGAGAAAAAAATTAGTTGGTGAACACTACAAATTCAGCAAAACCTTCAGCATAAAACTTCAGTTGACGAAAATCATTGTGAAAATTCCTGTAAGATACAACAAATATCTATAAAACCGTGTAGAAATAATTGTTCATACTCGGGATCCTCCATAATCTTGTGCACCCTGATCTGTATCAGCCGGTTATTATCAGTATAGCTGGACACACCATGTAACCTTATGGAAACCATCATGGCTTCGCTCTTTTAACTACTGATTAGGACCAACTTAGCTTTATATTCTGTGCTGTCTGGGTGTAGGTGGTGTTGCTGGCTTTCTCATACGTGTGTACACACTTTAACACTATGTGGGATTTGCTTAGCACTTTGTAGAATCTGTATGACTGTGTGACAAAAGCTATGTTCTGGCACAGTATGGGACTATGGGCACTCTTAGGCTTTGAGATAAGTTTGCATTTGTTTTTAAGTCCAGAAAAATCCTTTAAAATACATAACGTATACCAAGGTACATTTGAGTAAATTTGAGCAAGTTGCATAAAATTCAATAAAGTTTAATATAATTTCAATATAATTGAAGCAACGTCGTAGAATCATCTGATCACTTATTATTTATTTGTCTAATGTTTTTCTGTTTAATGCAGTCATCTTCTACAAACAGTGAGAGCACCTGAGGATCAGGAGAACTCATCTAACACTAACAGCAAAGTACTGTATGTCAATAAAATACAAAGTCACATTGCAAAGTTCTTTTGATTTAACACTTTAAGAGCACACAGCGTCACCATGCTGACCTCTCCTTAATGAACGGCCCTGGGGGCAGGTTCTTTGCACCAAGAATTGGTTTGTGTGGGAACATCAGCTGTGCAGCATGAGAACACAGGGTGAACGGTTGTGATAGACAACTACCAACTCATAGCAATTGCTTGGATCACAAACTCCAATGCTGCCCATATAACCCTTTTAATACCAGGCTCAGTAGCATTTTCATAATCACATGAAAGTCTTCCCCCTCTTCCTCAGTCCCTTGGATGGTGATAAGGGCCAGCCCTGACCTGTGATAATCCTTGATAGGATATAAAGATGTAGCAAAGATTAACTTGACAGATGATGCACCATGAAATCATGTACTGAATAGTGTTGATCGAACCATTGGAGAAAAGTTAAGTTTGAGTCAAACATCACGAAGAGTTAAATTTTCTTGTTCAGTGTATCCAGTTGACAGTTATGGATGTTAATTACAGCTTCTCCTCACTTGACTTTAAAAGGGGTTCGAGTTCGAATCGACCCTCGAACCGAACACCACTACTTTATTAATGAGTAATGAAGTGCTGACACCTGTCAGAGCCTCGGGTACTCAGTAGATGGAAATCCAATCCCACAACAGCGTTAGGCCCTGTTCACACAGCGGATTTGGCTGCGGGTTTCGGCGCGGTTGCCGCGGCCAAAACCTCGTCCAAATAGCGCTCCATACTCCCCCAGTTCATTACATGGTTTCCTATGGGAAACCGCATTGCTATTCACACGCCGCGGTTTTGGCCATGGCATTGGGCCGCGGCCTTGCTGCGCGTGTTTGAGAAGTCTCCTGTCAATTCTGACAGCGAGTCTTCAGCGCGGCGGCTGCGGCATTCGGCGCGGGTGGTGCGCGGTTTGGCCGCGATTCTCGGTGCGTTTTTTGCCCTGCCTATTAATTTGTATGGGGGAAAACCTCGCATCAAACCGCTCCCCAAACCGCGCACCATCCGCGCCGCGACCGCGCCGATAACCTCGCCGCGATCGCGCCGCAAAATGCGAGTTTGAAGCGAGGTTTGGACAAGATTTTGGCCGCGGCAACCGCGCCGAAACCCGAGGCCAAATCCGCCGTGTGAACAGGCCCTTAAAGAAATTTCACAACACACCGTTATGTGTTTTCAAACATGTATCTTCCAAATTTTATTAAACATAAGAAAGGAAAATTCTCCAACGTACAGGGTCACACATTTAGTTGTAATCTAGACTAGAGAGAAAATGATTCGGCTAAAGACACAGCTTCCTCAGATCATATCTGGAGATGATGGGAAAGGAACCTGGTTGCCATCGGTGCCTGCTAACTGTAAAAAGTTCACAGCTAATAGGCAGGAACAGCATCCTGGCTCCTTCTGGATCTTCTCTATGTATGAGCTGAGGAAGGTGTGTTCTTCTGTTCAATAAAAAATTTGGATGACACATGTCTGAAAATGCATAACAGTGCTTTGTGAAATTTCTTCAGCATCGTGATATCATGGTACAGAAAGTGATCTCCAAATTGTCATTGATTTTAAATGGCTTTTAGTTAGAAATAAGAACAGATAGCAAAGAAAGCCATGAAATCAAGCTAAACTCTGCACACTGGTCACTCACTGACCGGGTTATTCGTGTGGTGTCCATGAAGTGTGAAGTGACAGCAGATTTAATACCAGAATTGAAACCAGAAATGAACAAGAAATGGCTTTAAGGTTAATACTAGAGATGGGTGAATCGATTCTAACAAAGTGGAATTCGTTTAGAATTTCAGGAAAAATTTGATTCTGCACGAAGGCGAAGTTCATGGTGATTCACGGGAACGGATCATCTTTTTCTTTTTTTTGGCTGCGAGCACATGGCGTGACATGGGGCAGAGAACTATGGGAGGGAGAAAGGAACACCCTCTATGACATGTGCAGACATGAAGCCAATCAGCAGCCAGCGGGCTTCTGTGACGTCACAGCCCTATAAATACGGCAGCCATGTTAAATTCTGCCACTTGTCATTGTGTCTCCTATGCACAAGCATCTATCTGCTGCAGCACTATAGTGCAAAACAAATCTGTTTTTTGAGCTACTGGGGTGAAAAACCTTCACAAGTGTGTGCCATAAACACACCTGTTCCTGAACCAGCGTTTTTTATTTTGTTTGTTTTAGTTTGTGGGGTATTCTCCATAAAATCCAGGGTGTGTGTATTTCTGCCCCATACACGCCTGCATTCCATCTGGTTCCCTCTGTAGGCTATTAGATTTAATACCACGGGTTAATTTTTACTCTTGTTTGTGGGGTAATTTGAGTCAAATACAGGGTGTGTATTTCTGTCCCATACACGCCTGAATTCCATCTGGCTAATTCTGTAGGGTATTTTATAACCAATGGTCACTTTATCCTCTTGTTTGTGGGGTAATTTGAGTCAAATACAGGGTGGTTATTTATCATATACAGACATCTTCATTAAACAGAGTCTGTTGTATTGTAAATTTTTGATCAAACAGTATGTCAGATAGAGAGGTGGCAGGCCCTTCACAAGCGAGTGGCAGTGGCACAAATGTTCCTGGAGCAGGCACAGGTCGCAGCACTGTAAGAGGACGTCTACCGGTGTCATCGGCGGCCGTGTGTTGATCACCAAGCCAACGGTTCTTGATTGGTTGACTAGGTCATCCACTTCCTCCCAGATGACATCTGACAACTCCGGCCAAGAGTCTGTGGGTTCGTCAGACACAACCCTTAGTCAGGGGCCCTCACCTGTCCTCAACCCGCCTCTGTCCCGTTCAGTTCCCTCAGCCAGAGAACTACTATGTGGTCTTGGCTCAGCGCCACTATACAGCGAGGATGAACTATGTGAGGACACTTAGCAGCTACTTGGCAGCGAAGACGTGGGGCAGACATCTGCTGCTTCTTGCAGTAGGCGGTCAAGTAATGATGTGGAGAGTGGCATGGGAGGTTATGTTGCGAGCGGTCAGGCTCTGCATACCGAGACCGTTGAGGAGGACAGCAGTGACGGGTAAACACTAATCGATGACGATGTAGCCGATCACAGTTGGGAGCCGGGTGAAGCAAGGCCTTCATCATCATCGTCGGGAGAAGAGGGCATCAGCTTGCGCGTCAGGCAGCAGCGCAGCCAGCAAGTCAGTAGTGTGGCCGTGAGTCACCAGGGTGGCAGCAATGCGAGGTCGGGAGCCAAACGGCCATGGGGTAGACCACCCGCTTTGCAGGTCCAAGAACGTAGCGACACAGGGGCTCACCGATGCAGCGCCGGTAGTAGTCAGTCAGCGCGGAGCGTTGTTGGTAAAATCACCTACTCGGCAGTGTGGCAGTTTTTTGTGTGGCCAGGGACCTAACATTGGCACCACGGCCCTGCGTCAACACATGCAGCGTCACCTTCCAGTGGCCTGGGAGAAACGTGGATCAGATGTGGAGGTCCATCCTGCCGCAGCAACAGCAGCAGTACCCAGTGGTGCGCATGCCATTTCAGCCAGTCAAGGCTCCACTACCTCTGCCGAAGGGAGCTGTTTGTCTTTCCCATCATCTACCGGTCCAGATGCTCCTCGCTACTCATGTCGCCAGCAGTCGTTCACCGAGGCGATTGCCAAGAGACAGCAGTATGCGTCCAACCATCCTAAGGTGCAGAAGCTGACCATGCTCCTGTCTAAGTTGTTGCTACCACCTCCTCAATCTGTTACTTGCCACTCTGTGGCCTACTGATGTTGCTGCCACCTTCACACTCTGTAATTGTGCCACTCTGTGGCCTACAGATATTGCTGCCACCTCCTCAACCTGTCATTTTCCACTCTGTGGCCTGCTGCAGTTGCTGCCACCTCCACACTCTTTCATTGTGCCACTCTGTTCCCTACTGATGTTGCTGCCAACTCGACACTGTTGGATTGTGCCACTCTGTGGCCTACTGATGTTGCTGCCACCTCCATACTGTGTGATTGTGCCACTCTGTGGCCTACTGAAGTTGCTGCCACCTTCTCAACCTGTCATATGCCACTTTGTGGCCTTCTGATGTTGTTGCCACCTCCACACTCTGTGATTGTGCCACTCTGTGGCCTACTCATCCTGCTGCCAACTGACCACTGTCTCATTTGAACACCCTGTGGTTTCCTAATGCTTTTTCCACCCTCCATCACTGTATGACATAGCCACTATGTTTGGTTTTCCCCTTCTTTTAATGTGTCAGAAGGAATGAAAAGGACAAACAACGATTGAAGCCGTAACACCAGTATGACTTGGTCCTTTGCATCAGAATTGTCTAATGATGAGGTAGCCAAAAGCAGGAGTGGATACAGAACACAAAAGACATGCAAATATCCCATTTACTTGTCATCTATGTTTTGGATCAACTCCTGTTTGTTTTTGGCTTTAGCAATACTGATGGATTATTGACTGATTGAAAGCAGACACTGACGGATCAAAGGAAGGGCAAAATGATCAGTGACGTCAACGCAAAATTATTACCGACACCCTCTTCACTCTTTCAGGGGGACTCTACATGTATCAGCGTTTAACAGAGCAGGTTCTGTCATAATCTG
This sequence comes from Phyllomedusa bahiana, assembly GCA_025379985.1. Classification (NCBI taxonomy): domain Eukaryota; kingdom Metazoa; phylum Chordata; class Amphibia; order Anura; family Hylidae; genus Phyllomedusa; species Phyllomedusa bahiana. The sequence goes on along the minus strand of JAODAL010001350.1, from coordinate 178,246 downwards.
TGGAATCATCTGATGTTGTTGTAAAAGGAGTGCGCTCTTTGACGCTATAGTAGGATCTTGGCCCTCAGCTCAGTTCTTTCTAGCTGGTACTAACATTACCTTGTCAGGCTGCGTTCCCACTTCAGTTATTTGGTCAGTTTTGCCCCTGTTAACTGCCCAGAGAAGTGAAGTGTGAAGCGATTCTAAGAGCTTTTTATTTGTGTGTCATACTAAAACACAACATTGTATCAAGACCAAACCACGCTCCCTATGCATATTTGAGCATGGCACAATGTTCTACAACACCCTACAGGCTCTCCGCAGCCAGGAAATATTTGTTTTTTAACACGATTCGCAGCAAATAAATTCTTGCCGAAACGATTTTTTGCTTAAAATTTGGCCAAGCTGGCGAACCACATTTTTGAGAATTTAGCCCATCTCTAGTCATGCCACATTCATACAAGTAGACACATTTATGATTCTTTGATGGCAAATCTAGGTGCAGAACAGTTAGAACAGCCAAACCAGGGTAAATGTGGTGCCTGAGCCAGACTTGTCTTATTGACACTACAATGCGCCTCTATGTATAAACTGCAGAAGAACAGGTTCATACATTCTTCCGCATTCTACACTGCCTTATAGCTATTTAGAACTGACCTATCAGCGCCAACGCTCATACATGTCGCCCCAAGAGAAGAGAAGATTTTGCACCTCAATCTCTCTTCAGCACACTTCACAGAAGCAAATGGATGAAGGACATAGAAAATTAGTACTAAAAGATTCTTCTCTGTCTCTATCTCTTTTCAGCAGCTCACTCTCCTCCTCCGTTTATTGACTTTGATGGGCTATATGTAACCTGATCCCCGAATGAGCTGATTGCCCACTTCATCTTCATAATAGACTTTAGCAGTAAATCAACTGTGAATGATCAGGATTAGTGTTGATCGAACTGTTCTCGAAAAGTTAAGTTCTAATCGAACTTCTCAAATATTTAGATCTCGAACTGAACCGAACATTTTACTGTTCGTTCCAGTAAAGTTCTAGTTCTAGTTCGACACTCCATTTTCAGTTTCATTTTCAGTGGCTATCTGCACTTTTGGCAGCGATCCAATCACCTTTCTGCACTTTTGCCGCCATCCAATCAGTGCAGAGCACAGAGAAGTGTCATCGCTGTGGTGTAGGGCTCTCATTGGCTGCTAAAATCCCATGACCATGTTATATATAGTTCACTGTATTGCCTTGTGAATGCCATTTTCAGCTCACTCTGCTCTGTACAGACGGCTCTTAGTTAGTTAGATAGCATTTTCCTCTCCATAGACATCAATAGTTAGGGAGTTTGGTATTGCTGGCTGCATCTTTCCCACACCCAGAAGCTGTTATTTGGCGACATTGGCAGGCTCACATATCACTTAACTCATATACAGGGATATATATTATACAGAGTGCTTGGATTTGCTAAATCATTCTCCGGGCCCAAAAGTTCCGTTTTTGCAGTTTTGGGGGTTCAGTAATTGTATAACACAATGTCTCCAAATCTTCTAGGGGGGGGGGTTTTTGGGGGCCCGGGGGAAAGTTGGGAAAAAGGCAAAAAATTTTTTAAATTTTGGGAAAAAAAGGAAAAAAATTTTTTTGGGGAAAAAAAAAAAAAAAAAGGGGGGAGGGGGGTGGGGGGGGGGGGGGGGAAAAAAAAAAATTTTTAGGGGTTTTTAAAAATTTTTTTAAAGTGGGGGGGGGGGAAAAGGGGGGGGGGGGGAAAATTTTTTAAAAACCCCCAAAAAAAAAAAAAAAAATTTTTTTTTTTTTTTTTTAAAAAAAAAAAAAAATTTAAAACCCCCCCAAAAAAGGGGCCGGGGAAATTTTTTTTTCCCCCCCAAAATTTTTTTTTTTTTTAAAAAAGGGGAAACCCCAAAAAATTTTGGGTTTTTCCCCCAAACCGGGGGAAAAAAAAGGGGGCCCGGGGGTTGGGTTTTTTTAAAAAAAAAATTTTTTTAAAAATTTTTTTTTTCCGGTTTTTTGGGGCCCCTTTTGGGAAAAAAAAATTTTAATTTTAAAATTTTTTTTTTTCCCCCCCCTTTGGGAGGGGGGGTTTTTTTTTGGGGGGTTTTTTTGGGTTTTTGGGGCCCAAACCGTTAATTAAAAGGGTTTTTAAAAAAAGGGGGGGGGGGAAAAAATTTTCCCCCAAAGCCCCGGGGGGGGGGGCCAAATTGGAAAAAAAGGGGGAAAAAAAAAAGGGGGGGGTTTGGGCCCCCAAAAGGGGAATAAAGGGGTTTTCTTTCCCCTTTTTTCTTTTTTCCTGTTTTTTTTTTTTTTTAAAAAAAAAAAAAAGGGGCCCAAAAACCCCCCCCCCCCCCCAAAAAAAGGCCCAAAATTTTTTTTTTTTAAAATTTTCCCCCTTTTGGTTAAAAAAAAAAAGGGGGGAAAAAAAATTCAAATTTTAAAAGGGAAAAAAAAAAAAAAAAATTTTTGGGGGGGGAAAACCCCAAAAAAAATTTTTAAAAAAAAACAAAAAAAAAAAAAACCCCAAAAGGGGAAAGAAAATTTGGGGGAAAAAAAAAGTTTTAACAAAAAGGGAAAAACCCCCCTTTTTTAAAATTTTTTTAAAAAAAAAAAAACAAAAAATTTTTTTTAAAAAAAGGGAAATTTTGGGGGAAAAAATTTTCCCCATTTTGAAACCCCCCAAAAAATTTTTTTTCCCCAAAAAATTTAAATTTTTGGGGGGCCCCTTTAAAAGGGGGGAAATTTTTTTTTTGGGGGGAATTTTTAAAAAATTAAAAAATTTGGGTTTTAAAAAACCCTTTTTCCCCCCAAAAAAAAACCCAAAAACCCCAAAAAAAAAACCCCCCCCTTTTTAACCTTTTTTTAAATTAAAAAAAAAACCCCCCCAAATTTTTAAAAAAAACCCCCTTTTTTTAAAAAAAAAAACCCCGTTGTCTTTTCCCACTGAAAAAATTTTTTTACCAAAAACCCCAAAAAAAACCCCCCCCCCAAAAACCTTTTTTTTTATTTTTTCCCCCCTTTTTTTCCCCCAAAATTTTAAAAAATTTTGGGGAAAAACCCAATTTTTTAAAAAAAATTTTTTTAAAAATTTTCCCCGGTTTTTATTTTTTTCCCGGGTTTTCCCCCTTTTTTTTAAGGAAAAAAAAAAAAAAAATTTTTTAAAATTTGGGCCAAATTTAAAAAAGGGGAAAAAAAAATTTTTTAATTTTGGGGTTTTTCCCGGGGGAAAAAATTTTGGGGGGGCGATTTTTTTTCCCCCCCCGGGGCCCAACCCCCCCCCAAAAACCCCCCGGGGCCCCCCCCCCGGGCCTTCCCCGGGGTCCCAACCCCCGGGGGGGTTTTTTCCCCCCTTTTTAAAGGCCCCCGGGGGGATTTTCCCCGGGGCCCTAAAGCCCCCCCCCCCCCCCCTTTGGGGGCCCCGCGTCCCCCCCCCCCGGGGGGGCCCCGGGGGGGGGGAAAGGGGGGGGGGGGGGGCCCCCCCGGGGGCCCTGGGGGGCCGGGTTGGGTTTTTGGGTTTTTTTTTTTTTCCCGCCTTTTTTCCCCCCCTTTCCCCGGGGCCCTTTTTGGGAGGCCCAAAAAAAGGGGGGTTTTTCCCCCCCCCCCCGGGGGAAAAAACCCCCAAAGGGGGGGGTTTAAAATTTTTTTTATCCTGGGGGCCCCAGTTTTCCCTGACTAAATCCTCATTTATGTAAAAGCATGGAACTTGTCTTTTCCCACTGTAAAATATGTTTTACCTAAAGACCCAATCAATATAAGATGTCCTCCAGGATTCAGCAACCTTGAGAACTTCCTGAGATATCTGATGTAATCATCTTTATCTCTGCAAATATTATCTAGAAGCACAACACTGATGATACAATCTGCTGGAGGTAAGACCATGGGATCCAGTATATTCTCTTTCTCAAGGTTACATTTCATAACATGTTGAACTGCTGATCTCATTTTTTCTTCTTTCTCCTGTAACTGGGCACTGGAAGAAATAGTAAAAATATGGTAATTGTTGGCATTAATATGGAGTAAGCTCTTATTATTTGCTTCTTATACTGTTACAGTGACATGCAGGGCCGGGACGACGGTTAGGCAGAGGTAGGCGATCGCCTAGGGCGCCTACCTCTGCCTGTCCCTAAGGGGCGCTGTCAGGGGCCCCGAACCTCGCCGGGCTCCAGGCCGCTGCCATGGGCCTGGAACACCGGCGGTCTCTTTAGCTGTATGTGCGTCTGCTGGACGCACATACAGCTGCGGGCTTCTGCAGAGCAGAGAGCGAGCGCTCCCTGCTCCGCAGACAGGCTCCACGGGGGATCGCTGGATCCTCCGCTAAGCCACGGGTCTGACGCTGCGGGGCCGCCGGGTCCTCATAGCGCTGAGGACCCGCCACGGCCCCGTGCAGCTCAGCAGGGCAGCGTCGCGATGAAGTGATGTCATCGCGAGGCTGCCTCTCCTCGGGCGCACAGCCCGTCATAGGCCGTGCGCCCGAGGAGCTGCCGGAGGAGTGTCCCGGCGCTGGAGGCGTGGCCTGAAGAGGAGCACGCTGTCGGGAAGCAGGTAAGTATTAATGTTATTATTTTTACATGCCTGAGAGTGCCCCCTATATACCTGAGTGCCCCCTATATGCCTGAGTGCCCCCTATATGCCTGAGTGGCCCCTATATACATGAGTGCCCCCTTATATACCTGAGTGCCCCCTATATGCCTGAGTGCCCCCCTATATACCTGAGTGCCCCCTATATACCTGAGTGCCCCTATATGCCTGAGTGCCCCTTATATACCTGAGTGCCCCCCTATATACCTGAGTGCCCCCTATATGCCTGAGTGCCCCCCTATATACCTGAGTGCCCCCTATATGCCTGAGAGCCCTCTAATATGCCTGGTGCGTCCATATGTGCCTGAGTGCCCCCTATGTGCCTGAGTGTGTCCCCCCTATGTGCCTGAGTGTGCCCCCCTATATGCCTGAGTGTGCCCCCCTATATGCCTGAGTGTGCCTTCCTACATGCCTGAGTGTGCCCCTATATGCCTGAGTGCCCCCCTATATGCCTGAGTGCCCCCTCTATGCCTGAGTGTGCCCCTATATGCCTGAGTGTGCCCCTATAAGCCTGTGTGTGCCCCTAGCTATATGCCTGCCTGAGAGTGCCCTTAGCTGTATACCTGCCTGAGAGTGCCCCTATATACCTGCCTGTGTGCCCCTGTATATACCTGCCTGTGTACCCATATATTTATATACCTGCCTGAGTGCCCCTATATAACTTCCTGTGTGCCCTTATAGCTATATACCTGCCTAATTGCCCTTTATATACCTGCCTGAGTGGCCCTATATCTATATACCTGCCTGAGTGCCCCATATACCTGCCTGAGTGCCCCTATCTCTATATACCTGCCTGAGTGCCCTATATTTATATACCTGCCTGAGAGTGACCCTATATCTATATACCTGCCTGACTGAGAAGATATATACACACACACACACAGACATATATATATATATATATATATATAATATATATATATTAATATATATATATTTATATATATATATATATATATATATATATATATATATATTATATATATATATTATATATATATATATATATATATATATATATATATATATATATATATATATATATATGTCTGTGTGTGTGTGTGTTAATATATATATATATACACACACACACACACATACATACCTGCCTGACTGAGAGGGCATATCTATATACCTGCCTAACTGATGGGGACCTATATATACCTGCCTAATTGAGGGGACATATATACCTGTCTAACTGCAGGGACCTATATAGCTTCCTATCAGTGGGGCCCTATACACCTACCTAACTGAGGGACTTATATACCTATAAGTAAGGAGTTGCTGGAAAGGTGAGGATTCTAAGATATTTGTGTCCAAATCTGCAAGGACAAGTATTGGCCGGGAGCAATAAGCATGAAGGTGAGAACCGGATGGAAAAGAAAAGGGCAAGTGAATGACGCTGATCAGAAAAGACGTCTCCTGTGAGTCACTAAATGTAACTGCAGTGTAATCACTTCTATTTCTGCAGAGCATCTACTTACAACTAGTATCTACCACTATATGGTCCCTGTATGGGGTAATATACAGTCTACAGAGCCTGTGTACAGCTGATAGTCACATGTGGGGGTTGCGTTCGGTCAGGGTCTGGCAGAATTATTTGAGCCTTAAGTAGTAATAGTTTTGGGTCTTGGTTTTGTAGTTTTTTTTTAGTAACAATCATTCGTCTGGTAGATTTGCTCCATGTATTGGTGTATTATTTAGTGACTGTTATTTAGGGGTATTACACTGTCATATGTAGGTGAGCACTTTTGAAAAAGCAAATTTGTCTAGGGCACCAAAATGCCTTGTCCTGGTGTTGGGTTCAGGGGTACACCGCGTGACTACTGCTGTCCAAATTGAACACTGATTGCCGGCATGAAGAAATGACACCAGACACAGAGCTGATATGAGTTCCTCCTCAGTGTGAAGCAGACCCAGAAGAGAAAGCCTTTATTGCAATACAATGGATTTTTACAAACTGGCTTCAGGGCGTGGCTAAGTTCCTTTGTTTCTTGCAGTCTTCAGGAATGTGGCACTAGTTGATTGGTTCTTCAGATATGGTCATGGTTTCCACCCAGGTCCATGCTGGCACATGGTGGGGAGTGGTCCAGGAAGCAGGCACCATCTTGGAGTATCTGTGCTGTTCAGCTAAGCTTATATGTGTAATAATGTTTTTGCACCACAAACTTCATTACAAAAGCACTAGAAAAATATGTTTGCCCTCACAATCCCCCCTAAAACATTATTACACTCTGACCCTGAGTTTGTTTCACTTTTGTTCTTTCCCCTAATCTGAAATCACCTGTGCCTGCCAAAGCCGGGCGGGAAAGGGATGTGGATGCTTCAACCAGTTTGAGACGAGCCACTCCTATGGCGAGTGACCCCCCTTTGTATTTGGGGCTTTCCAGCCCTGACAGGCACCTATTTCTTTCCCTTTTAATCATCTGGATCCTATCTTGGTAAAGAATTATGGTTCTCAGGGGGGCTATATGGGTCTGGGCATTAATGCATGTTGTCTCAATGTTAACCAAGGAAAAGTTGGAGTTACATTTATCAATACTCCTTTTTAAATAATCTTTTTTATGCAAGGGAAAATACACAGGAGAACCCACTGCCATCAGTATCAGAACCATAACTAGGGCAGTGCCTACTTGAGTAAACCCACTTCTGCCATCCTGACATCCACCCAAAATAACTGCCCATGGGTTTCCTTCCTCCAGAGTTCTCCTTCCACTCTTTGGACAGATCATCCAATTTTTGTCAAGGCCATCGTCACCCTTCCATTGGGACCAGTATTGTCTGGAATATATGTGCAACAACTGTCCCCAATCTTTTTGCAAAACATCCTTTTTCTTGCTAAAATCTTTGTCCAAAGCCATTCTATTCGGGAACGTCATGGTAGAGGGGGGGACCAAGTTGGTTGGGCTAGACCCTGGAGAGCGTCCCTAGATAATTAATTAAACCTCTGTTGGTTGTAAAACGGGTTTAATTTTAATCCAGTCAACATTTTCATTAATGACCACATGGGGCATAAAAACTGAGAGAACCCCTGCTTTACTTGGTCACGGCCTTTAATTCATTGGGGAACCCCCCTTGGGACCTATGGCCAATCTATTATATTTTGTGTGGTCAAAACTCCCAGCTGGGGCCTCCTCTTGTATATGCTATGTGAGTTACTTTCCAAGATCCCAAAGGTCCTCTGGATTGGACAGTATGTGGAAAGGCATGTTTAAATTTTGGTGAGCGTACATTGACCGTCCAGTTACTCTCTAACCTGCTCCTCAGCTGACCATCACCACAAATCCAAATAGATGTCTGCTAAGGACTGGACCTGATTCTGAACTTTGGACGCATCCATGAACTGAAATTGGCACAAAAACCTTCACTAAAGTTCCTATAAATTATTACCTGAGGGGGACTCGTAACAAGTAAAATTTCCCTGGATAGATTGTGGTGCCTTCCCTGGTTTTGGGTCTTGGTAATATGGGATACTTAACTTTCCAATCTTCACAGGCACTGTGGTTTGTAGAGGTGTTAGTAAACAAACTCATAAAAAGCAGTTTTATTTTGGCTTTGGGTTTTAAACTTTAGCCATTCCACCCAGGCATTCATTTCATTAACCCTTTTTTCCATTGCCAGGGTGTCCTTAAAAGTGGATTTGCCATGGTTTACCATCTGTTTGAATGTTTGGTTTTTGGGGAGCCAAAGGGTTTGGGGCTCCGAGGGTTTTGACTTATTCGGGACCCGCGCCCACTTGGAAAACCCACCATATCTTCTAGCTTGAATTTACCAAGATGGGAACAATCATAACATTCCCCATATTATATGTACCCATCAAAACTAGGTTCCTGCATCTACGGGTTGGGGGGAACTCGATATTGAGAACCAAGGGTTTTGCAAGCTCCTATATAACCACAATTTTTCCCAGTTTTTTGCCTAGTAAGAGTCATTCTAGTGAGAAGGGATCTTTGTTTGGAATCATTTCTGTTCAGTCCCGGGTTGGGAGGTCTGGTAATCCCCAGTCATCCCCTGTGTTCCACCCTGCGGCTGTCCAAGAGCTTCAAGCTTCATCCCACCTTCACCAGCCCACACAGATATATTGTTGCCCTCCCTTCAACTGGTGGGCCCTACCAACCCGTGAAGCCCAACTATGATAACAACTGACAATACTACAGTAATCAAATGTATATGTGGCTACTTGGGCACTTGAAGAATTATACCAAAAGGTGGTTACCCCATTATCCTGGGTGATCGCTACTTGAGGATTCTGTAACTGTGTCAGGGCAACACACAAAAGGATATTCAGACCACATAGGAGGAGACCTTTTTGCAATGCGATGCATGGATCCATGTACTCTTCCCTTCAACTTTCACCGCTGTAGGAGTGGGCAAAAGGACTTGGAATGAGCCGTCAATCTTGGCTCCAAGATTCTCTTTACGTGTTTCTTCACCATAATAGTCTCCTGGTTGATTTGAGTGACAACCGAATCAGAGTTTGGATCTGGAATGGAAAAAGAGACTAAAGCGTGTGTACTTCCAATTTTTTACACAGAGAGATCACAAAATTCACAAGACTTCATTTCCCAAATTTAACTGTTGGGGATGTACCTGCCCACCCTCGGGGGTCCCCAAAGGTATTTCATTAGGGAGAAAAGACCAGTGGGTTTTCTTTGGGGGGTTTTTACGGAGTACAGCGCTATTGGTAAAATCTCTGGCCAGGGCAAGGACACCTCTCTGATGCTTTGAGGATTTATTTTTCAAGTGAAGTTCAGTCTCTCAACCTTCCCACTACTCTGGGGATGATAGGGAGTGTGCAGACCTAGGTCCGCCCCCACCATCCTCCACAAAGATTTGGTTATTTCTGCTGTGAATGCTGGCTCCTGGTCACTCCCACCACTTTGGGGCTCCAAAACGACACACCACCTCTGTTAGAAGTTTCTTGATGGTAGTTCTTGCTGTCCATGTTAGAAGTCGGGTATGCTTTGGCCATCCGGAGAACATACCACCACTACCAAAAGCATACTGAAGCGTCGCCTTTGGTAATTTGGGTGTGGTCAATTTGAATCCTTGGAAAGGATATTGTGGTTTGGCTAAATGCTTATTTGGCACTGACTCAGTCCGGCCTGGGTTGCAGGTGTTGCAAATCTCGCAGCTCTTGGTGTATTTAGCAGCCATAGTGGAGAACCCTGGTGCCACATAGAGTTTATTCACAGCACCTGTCATTTGGTTCTTTCCCCTATGAGTAATCCCATGCGCCCATTGGGCCACTGCTGGATATGAGCAGGGGGGTAGACACAAACCCCAGTCCCAAACTCCATAGTCCACCTGGGGTGCTATCAGTTCGTTGAGCTCCTTCTTGCTCCCATTCCTTCTTTTCTTCCTCCGGGGTCATCCTCTGAAAATGTTGAAAGGTTTTTATCCCTGCCTTTTTCCATACTGCATTTTCGGGACTTCACAGGTCCTCTGCATCTTGGATTGAGCTCTTGTCATTACAAAACAAACCCGCTTCCCCTCTCAGCGGGTTGTAGTGCAGCCCACTTAGCTGTTTTTGGTCTGCCAGATGGTTACCTTTCGCCTCCTCTGAGTCCAGCTTACCATGTGCTTTCACTTTAATGATTGCTACTTGTTGGGGAAAGGTTAGTGCCTCCAGGAGCTTCTGTACTACCTTTGCATTCTTGATTGGAATCCCACTGGCCGTTCTATACCCTCATGGCTTTCCCAGAGTTGGCCAAATCATGTGCAATGCCAAATGCATATCTTGAGTCAGTATAAATGTTGGCTGTTTCTCCTTTACATGTCTGCATGCCACCGTCAGGGCTTCGAGCTCAGCTTCTTGTGCTGATACGTGTGGTGGGAGTGCTCCCGCAGAAACAACAGTTGTGGCGGATGTCACAGCATATCCAGTATGAAACTTCCCTTGTTCATCAGCAAATCTAGATCCATCAGTGAATAGCACATAGTCTGCATTAAACAATTGGTGTTTCACAAACGTTGGGGAGATGTGACACCTCTTGCTGCATGACTTCAAGGCAATCATGAATGAAGGCATCTGGGTCATCATCATCACGTGGGATTTGGGGGATTGGGGGAAATCATGCCCTCTGGGGTCCTTTTTATTCCCCCCTTGAGAGAGGAAGCAGGTTGGCAAGGTTGAGAACGCTGCATCTTTGTAACGTAAACGTTGGAAGGAAGTAGAAGGGGCATTGGAGACGCATTTGGGGGTGGTTGATAAATGTTTTTGCTGAATTAGGTCTAATATGGCTTTCAAATCATGAGGTGCCTGGATGGTAACTGGGTGGCCCAAAATAATATCAGAAGTCTTAAACCAAAAGGCTTGAGCGCAAGAACGGCCCTCAGACATAAAGGTGCCGTCTGTGCCCAGGGTCTAGGCGTATGGGTAGTAGCCAAGAGGCCTCTTCTGTCCTCCGTGGTGTTGGGCCAGGACTCCTGGGAAACGTGCCCCGACATTCAGAGACAAATAAGGTGAAAGGTTGGGTATAGTCTGGAATGCCGAGCGCTGGGGGACTGCAACGAGTTTTTTCAGCGGTCAACTCCATCATCCACCCCAAGAGAAAGGATTGGGTCTTGATACCAGAATGGATTCTTCAGGGCTTTATACAAAGGTTCCATGTGGACTGAAGCGTTAGGGATCCATTGTTACAGTAAGTCACCATTCCAAGGAAAGCTTGTAACTGTTTTGTTTTCCACGAGGTGTTGGAATGTCTCTGATAGCAAATTTGCGGTCTTCTGTGGGTGTTGCAACCTTGAGAAATGCAGTGGCCCCAGAAAAATGACTTGTGTAGCCACCATTGGAGTTTCTTCTTAGAAACTTTAGAGTTGATTGAGGCCAAATGTTGTAGTAAAGACAAAGAATAGTGGGGCGTGGCCTAGCCGCTGAGGAGATCAGACGTGTGTTGCAGGAGCTCCCGCTTCTATAGGCCTTCAAGACCCTTTAATCCTGTTATATCCTGCTAATATCTATCCTGAAAGAGGTCAGAGGATGCAGCTACCTGCTGTGAAAGGATGGTGCCCAGTCCGAGCGATCGTGGAGGAGAGTGGGTGAGAAAGTGTGGGTACCTGGCTGACTGCTGCGCGTGGCCCGCCATCTTGGTGATCAGGCGCTGTGAACCGCTGTTTCCCGCCAATGGGGCCGCGGTGTTGGAGGGTGAGAGGATCTGGAGGGACCCGACGGGGTATACAGCCAAAGGGGTTTAGCGGGGCGCCAGGCAGGACCTCATTTTCCCGGGGCCCAGTGGCCCCCTCACGGGCCTGTGCAGCTCTACATCTCCCGAGGGGGTCACAGCCCCTTTTTCCCGTGCCGGTTTGACTGCATGCACAGTGAGGAAAGGGTCCGGAGAGGAAATTTCGGAGCAGGGGATTTAAAAAAAAAACCCGCAGCACCCTGGTGCTGCCCGTGCCCCCCTCCCACTCTGGAGCGTGAGTACGAACTCCCACTGCTTTCACCCCCCCTGGGATCACAAGGGGAGCGGCATTCTTCTTTTCATTATCGTGTGCCTCCCTGCTCGGAAAGGAGTCCCCCGTTATTTTCCACTCCTCCACATTTTTTGTGGTGGTTTAACGCAGTGTCAGGGGAAGTGACATTCCAACTTCCCCGGTTGTTCACTCCTAAAAGCCCTGGGGGGTCATTAGCTTCCCCTCTCTCTTGCGGTTTTAAAAGTTTTTACAAACTTCGACGGCCCCTCCATGTTTATACTTCAGCGGGTCGTTGGCCTTGTTGCCCTCCTGGGCTCTTGGAGCCTCGGAAGGTTTAATCTGTGGTTGCAGCAGTTAAAAACCCATTTACATTCTGTTTTTAGTGCGGACTCTGAGACCCCAAACTTAATCTGTCACTCACGGGGAGCGAAAGGGTCCATTACAGCGTTTTCATTTCAACCCCCCTTTGCGGCACTCTGCTTTCCCAGTACAATGATTAAAAATACAGTAGATTTCTCCCTTTTATGGGGTTGGACCACCCTCTTTGTTAAATCTGGCTATGGTTAGCGGATGTTTTATACTACACCAAGAGTACTCGGGCTTACCCCCGGCCCTGTGCCGATGGTATGCTCTGGACGGACTGCCCCCCCCCTACCTTAGGGGGTGTCTGCAGCGCCAATTTTTGACGGGGTCACCTGTCACCCTTTTCCCAGTGTTGGGAAAACCCCCAAATGGTTGGTGTTGTGAGGCGGTATCTTCAGTTAAGCCAGGGGCCCCCATTGGCATTTTTAAATCTACTGTTTTACCTTTCCCCTTTGGGGTTTTGGGCAGCGGCCCCCCTGCCCTCGTTACTGCTTCTTTTATGGCCCCCCGCGAAAACAGATCCAAGACCCTGGAAAAACTGGAAAAATTTCCCCGAGAAGGGGCCCCCTCTCAGGCGGGTGACGCCCTGTATCAGATTGCAGACCGAACATGATCAGGAAGACTGGATAGGGAAAACCTCTGAGCCCAGAGACCATAAAAGCCCTTTCCCGCCTTCACTCGTGCCGGCTCCCCTTCCCTCTCCAATAGAGAAATAAAAAAGTAGAATCTCCCTGCTGCGGCCGATGTGAAAACGCGATAGCGGGGGAAACGGGGGGGGGGAAAAATAGGTCAGTACCCTAGAGGACCAAACCATTCCTCTGCCCCGCCGTATTGGGGAAGCCGAGGGACTATTCCCAAGCTGCCCCCCACTTGGTGTTCAGGAGAACAGATTACGGAGATGTAACCTCGTTTATCGGCCCCCGGGAGGGCGCGAGGGGTCTGCTCCTGAATCCTTCTGGAGAATATCCTTGTTTCCCCCCTTGGCAGGGACAAGTTCCGGTCATGCTCGCATTTGAAAAGGGCGCAAGGATTTAAAAAAACCCCCCTCCACCGGAGTCCCCGGCACATTTATACCCAAGCTCCTAAATTAAGGATAGAGATGCGCCCCTTGGGCTTTCTAGGAAACGGGGCCCAATATCTGTTGGAGCTCCAAGGTGCTAGTCTACCCTGACTTCTCAGTGGAGGTCCAGAAGAAGAGGGTCTTTTTCTTACTGCTAAGCAAAAGCTAAGGGGGGAGGTAATTTTTAAAAATTGCAATGCTGTATCCGGCTAATTAAAAGTTATGGGGGAAAACAAAACTTTTTCTTAACAGCCCCAAAGATACCATTGTTTGGCTGGAGGCCCGCCCCCGGAGGGCAGAAGATCCCCCATACCATGCGTGATTGTATCTGGAATCCGTATAATTGTTTGACCCCTGACCCAGTCCGGTCTTATTGTAAAGTTGCACTGCTGGTTCTCTGGCTTTTTCCCCTCTCCCTCCCCCCCCCCCCCTTTTTTTTTTTTTTTTTTTTTTTTCCCCTCCTTCTGCTGGGTATACAAGACAGGTCTTTTTTCTTTATCAATACTGGTTTTTTCACCCTTGTAAAGGGTATATACCCCTATTAGTCACCCGAAAATTGTACCGGACTGTACTCGCCCGCTGATGCGGGATCAGGGGATTTCTGGCTGTTTTGGTAGGGTTTCTATTGTATTTAAAGCAAAACCCCCTTATTTTCTTACTTGTTATTTGGGGGTTGGGGGATCAATGCTTCGTTTTTGGGCAACAAAAAAGTAGGGTGGGTATGGGGTTGGTTGGGGTTTTTCCCTTTGTGCGTTTCGCTTTAAAAATAATTTACTCTTCAGTTGTTTCCCAGTCCATAATGGGGTGTGGGTGATAATTTTACTCCTTGTCCCAAGAACTCGAGCACCTTGTGGATTTCTCCTTTTCCCAAGTTAATATGGCGAAAAAAGTAGTTTCGCTATGAATGGAAGTCCGTGGGTTAAACGACGCTTAAAGGGGGCCCCTTTCTTCAAGTATCAAAAGATCAGTAGATGTGTATTGCATGCCCCCAGGAGACCCCAATGAAAACCGGATAAAAACTACCCCTACTGGGTCGCCCTTGGGTAGGCGGGTTTTCCTTCATTCGACATTCAAAAAAACTGTGCAGAGGAGTCTCTATTTTCATCGTTTAGGGTTTTCGGTTTTGCCTCATGGGTTGTAGTGGAGACCGGGGAGGTACTTTGTACTGATATGCTCTTATTTCACGTCCCTTCATTTAATTGGCGTTTTTGTTCCCCCTCCATTTTCCCTGGGTGGTGATTGGGGGATTTTGGGGGTCCTTCCCTCTTTACCCCTCCATGCCAAGTATTGGCCCCTTGGGGACTTTAACTCCCACTGGGATAGGCATCGGGGACCGTTTTGGACACCTCCTTAAAACCCGGGGGACCCGAACCCTTCCCCCCGCCCCTTTTCGGGTTTTAGACTTTGGGAGTCCCCGGCCTGGGGTTCTAAAAACCCCTACAACCGTCAATTTTCCTGTTTTCCCACGCAATTAAGCCTTTTTCGCGTTTGATTTATGTTGACCCACCAAATCTTGTTTCCCATTGTTGGTCAGTGCTATCTTGCTAAAAGTTGGGAAATCATGCTCCGGGTATGCGTCTTTTAAAATTGGATAACATGCCTCCAAAATAGGTGGCGTTTTTGAACCCGTTTGGTTGCAAATTTTGTCCCCACCGTACTTCCTCGAAAGTGGCGCACTTTCTTCCTGGAAAAATGCGGGGGGGTCGGCATCGGTGGCGTTGAATGGGAGCCCTTTAGGCCGTACGAAGGGGGATCCTGACATCGCCATTTTCGACCTTAAAAAGGGCCGGCGCACAGAGGCTTCAGTTGTAGGGAGGTGACGGGGGGAACTGCGCTTTTTACCAGAGGGGCCTTTATTTGGTTTGAGCGAAAAGGCTTTTTGTCGACCCGGCTGTACCAGACCTGCTTTCATTAAAGGTCAGAAAAAAGCTTTTTTTTTTGTAGACAGTCCTTTTTGAGCATGGGGAAAAATGTGGCAAGTTCTGGCTGCATGGGCGGGTTACCCCTGAACCCCGGGGATTCCCGAGTGTATCTCCGATGGGGCTGTACCCGTGACCCCCCCTAACTTTTCTTGAGCAGTTTCGCTTTACTTTAAACTGTATGCCTCTAAAAACACAGTTTCAATCCTGGATTAGGGACTACCTGTCCGCATCCCCTTCCTTCCTATCGGTGAGGATGAGGGTTTTTAGATGCCCCATTACTGAATAAGAAATAATTTACTCCATTCCCTTTTTTTCCAAAACCCTTTAAAAATCTCCCGGTATGTGGGCCCCGATCGAATTCTACGGGAAATTTAGGGACTTATTGTCCCCCAGCTATTGGAAATATACCCGGTGCTATGCGAGAATTGAATCCACCCCCCTCAATGTCGAGGCCATAAATTTTAGTGTCCCCAAACTGGAAAGGACCCTACACTTTGGGAAACAACCGCCCCCTTCTTTGCTCCGTTGACATCAAAATCCCGGGCCAAATTATTTCTAGGGGGCTGAATAAGGTCTCTTCAATTTTGCACGGGACCAAACGGGTTTATGCCCCGGGGAAAGGGGGCCGCGCTAAATTTGAGCGGGTTATTACTAATTTTCAAGTATCCGTCATGTGGGCTCTAGAATAGTGTTCTTTGACGGCCCAAAACCTTCGATCAAATTTAATGGTCCTATCTCTTTGTACATTGGAGAATTCGGTTTTGGCCCCCCCCTTTTTTAAATTGGGGGGCGGTTTTTTAATGGCCCCTTTCCCGGGGGCCGTTTAAAAGGCTGGTCTCAAACCTTTAAATTGCATGTGGTGAGACAGGGGTGCCCCATTTCCCCCCTGCTTTTTGCCCTAGCAGTGGAGCCCTGGCAGTAAGGTGCGATAGAAGCTCGTATTAGGGCCTGTTGCTTCTTTATCTGTGAAAAAAAATTTGCCTTTACGGGACGATACTCTGTTATATCTATCTGACCGCGGATTCCCCGGGTTTTCCCCCTTGGGTCTTTGGGAGTTTTGGGTCCTTTTGGTGTCTCGATCCAAATTTGGGGGAAATCTAAAATTCGCCCATTGACCCTCCTCCCCCACGGCAGAGCTGTTGCCCCCTTTCCCTTAGTTTTGGGGCCTCCTCCCTTACTATCTCGGGGTACAATTCCCGATCGGTTCAGGAGTTTGAGCCAAAAAGTTACCCCTTGTGTTTTTTTCAAAACAAAAACAATAATTGGAACAAATTAAGTTTTTACAGCGGCGCGTTTGTCTGGTCAAGAGACACTCCTACCAAAATACTTTTTTTCCAAAAGGCCCCAGTGAAACCCCCCTTGCAGCCCGTCCGTGCCTCCGGGGTTTAGGCTTCTTTATATGGCGGGGCGCGACATCGAGTGGCGGGGGACTGTTAAGGCCCCTTGGGATGAAGGGGGGGGGCCCCCTCTTTCCCGGGCATTAACCTATACTATTTGGAGGTCAATTGTTGCATTGACCAGATGGGGGGGTTTAGGAGCGCTTAGGGTTTAAAAACCCCGTTGTGTCCCCATTTAGCGAGGGTACCCACATCCCCCGCGCTCCTTTTCTGTGGTACGGCTTATGAAAAGGGAGGTACGCGACTTCCCATCTTGACAGGCCCTTTTGGTGTGGGAAGGTGGCCTTATCTACTCTGAGGGTATTGTAAACTATTTCCGAGCTGTTAGCTGTCCTTGAGGTCAATTTGGGGGGCCTGGGGGGGTGTGGGTTATATCTCCCACTTTGTTACTTCAGGGATCGCCATTCCCGAATTGCAGGCGGGGGAAATTTGGCCTTCCCTCATCTCAAATTTTTTTTACTTATCTTGGGTGAAAAAATGAGTTTCTCCCAATTGGGGTCATATGAGGTAGTTTTTAAAAATTTCCCTTCCCTCGGTTGCTTCTCCCCCCCCGACCGCCCATGTGATTTCTATTTCTATGCTTTTTTTCCTGCAAATAGGGAGGGTGTTTTGGGGGCCGAGGAAGGTGGGGACGGGGGCCCGGGCCGATGGGGGTGAGCAATGGGGGACCTGTGTTCCTCACCCAGATTAGCTTTTCTAAATTTAATGATAGAATGACGCAACTATTCATTTTGCATAGATTTATTTACCAATCTAGAAAAGTAGGTTCCGACCCGGGTATGCGGAGAATTTCCCCCCAAATGCCGTTTTAAATCGGGCCTTTCTGCACCCGTTATGGTCTGCCCCAAAGGGTGGGGTTTTTGGTCCCAGGTCATTCGTTTTAAATGACAGGATGGGGTGCCAGTCCCTCTTACCCCATTTGTATGTTGTTTGGGCCCGGCCCGACAGCTGGGTTCCGTTCAGTGTAAACTTTCACAGGTCTTTAATTTGCAAGGAAGGCTATTCCCGCGGACGTGGTTGGCCACTAGATCCCCTTTGTTTTGGGTGAAAAGTGGGATTGATAAAAGGCATGCTCCCGCATCAGAAGTGGGTTTAAGCGTAGAACAAAATAGGTAAAATTTTATAAGATTTGGGGGGGGGTGGGTGAGCTCCCCTGGGACGGTTGGTCCTTAAGTGCACTGGAATACAGAGGGAGGCCCCCAGGGTTTTTGGTGTCCTGGGCGTTGCCCTATACGTTTTTTTTTTTCATTTTTTAGTAAAATTGTCAAGGTTATTTTTTATACATATTTTTAGTATTCCCCCGCCTTCTGTTGGGCTGATTCTGGCTCAAATTTAACAATGAGACAATGAAATATGTTGTGTAAGCACTTTACCCCATTGTTTGTGGTTCCCTGCTTGTTGCGGGGTTATGAGGTTCATTTGTATTTTCACCTAGGTAGGGTTTTTTTTTAAAAATTTGCAGGGGTTAAATCCCAAATAGTATGTCCCAAACCCTATGCACTGTAGGGGATAAATTTTTGAAGACGGCTGAAAAACCCGTCTGTTAAATTTTGAACCAAAATTGCGGACCCTTTCCAAAAAAAAAGTTTTTATTTGTTAAAAAAAAAAAAAAAAAGGGAAAAAGAAAATTATTTGGGCAATTTTTGAGGGCCCCTCAAGCACAGTAAAAGGTAAACCACATTTGGGGGGAGGGTAAAAACGGTTTGGTCAGCCCCTCCAGGGCATCAACAGGCTTTTAGGGCTTGGGGGAAAAGTGGTTTTGGGAGTTTTTGGGGCCCCCCTTGGATCTCATTTCCAAAGGTTATTTTTTGGCCTTTTATTTGAAAGCAAAAAAAGGAAATTGACAGGCCCCTGGAGAGGAACGCTAAAAAAAGGCTTTTTGCGAGGTCCACCCCGGGAAAAAAAAGGGAAAGAGAAGGTGGAATTTTCGGGAAGTAGGTTTTTTTTGGGGGAAAAAGGGGGACACCAAAAAGGGGGCCTTAAATTGACCTCTAAAGGCCCAGAAAACCTTTCGTTTTCCCTTGGTTACATCGGGGGGGGGGTCTTCATCCTCCAGGAAACAGGGGGTGTTTTGCGGGCGAGAAAACAAGGATATAACCCGCCCCCTTGCTGAATTTTAAATTGGTTTTTTTGGGGAAAGGCCCCCTTGTGCAGGTTTTGGGGGGTTACTGGGGTTTACACAGGGATGGAACCTCGGGTTGGGAAAACCTTACAAGGGGGGTTACGGGGAAAAACCAAAAACCATGGGGCCCCTTTTGGACCACCCAGTGTCTGGTAGGGGTTTGGCATAATAGTCAGGGATAGTTTGCAGTTTTCCCCCAATGGAGAAAAAACAACCATTGGGGGGGAAACTAGTGAAAAAAAACGGAAATTCTTCTTTTTGAAGGGTTTGAATTAAGGTCCCATGCTTCCTTTCCAAAAACAAAAGAATATTTGCTTTAAAGTTTCTGTGGGAAGGGGCCCGGCCCGAGTAAATTAAGGGGGACGGGTTTTGGTGAGACTTTTGAGTATTCTAAAACCAATCCTGGTGTGGGCCTAGAGGGAAAATTGGAATTTTAAGTTTTGATATGTGGGTTTTCCCATCAACCCCAACCCCGGAGACTGTATCCAAGGGGTTTAAAATTTTGGGAAGAAGGTCTTGTTCCCGAAAACTGCCCTTTCCCTGAAACCCGGGGTTAAACCCTAGAAATGGAAAAGGGCTTTAAAACTCCCACTAAAATTAAAAAGTAGAAAACTTTGGCCCCGATTGTTTTTAAAGGTGAAGGTAAAATTTTGGGAGTGGGGGGGGGTTTGACACGGGCCCTTCCATACCCTATGGTGATTTTTAAATTTTCCACTTGGTTGGTGGAGATAAAAAGAAATTTTTTTGGCTTATTTGGGGCCCCCCGAGGGGGGGTTTGTAGGGGCCCATTTTTCCCGGGAAACTTAGGATCTCCCGTTTTTTTAAAAATATTTTCCCCCCCTTTTTCCCACATTGAAAACAAGGGGAGGGCCCTGCGGGGGGGACCCAAAACGGATTTTGGTTTTTGGGCCAAAGGGGGGCCCCCGGCCAAATTTTTCCGGGTGCCGGGGTGTATTCCCCGGGGGCCCCCAGGGGAAAAAGGGGAAAAAGTTGCAGAAGGGGAAGGATGGGCCCCCCGAAAAAGGGGAGCATATACTTTGGGGGGGTTAACACCCGGGACCCCTTTTTGGGGAGCGGGGGTTGAAACCATGTTTGGCAACCCATCATCTTCATTTTGGGGGACGTTGATTTTGGGGGAAATTTTTTTGGGATCCTCCCTTGGCGGTTTTTTTTTTCCAGGGCTTTGGCAAAAAGGGCGGGAATTTTTCCCGGGGGAAATCCTACCCAAATTTACTCGGGGGCGCCCTTCCCCCCTTTTTTCTTTTTAAATATCTTCTTTGGGGCCATTAACAAAAGATGTGACTATTTGGGGTCTTTGAATTTTTAAAAATTTTGGAATAAAAAACCTTTGATCGAAAAACGGGGAAATGTTTTCCTTGTAAAAAATTTTTCAAAAAACAGATTCCCCGTAACCCTTTTGTGGGGAATCAAGTTCCCTTGATGAATTTTTAAACCCAGGGGGGTCACGTCCCCAAATTTTTCTAAAAATTTGCGAACAAAAATTCATCCCCAGAGTGGCGTCCCAGGGTCCTTTATTTTGAGTTTTTAATAAGCTTTAATTTTGGGCCCAAAGGGAAAACCACCCCCGGGGGCCTTAAATGCCTAAATTGGGGACTCAAGTTTTTCCAAATGTGGGGTTAGTATTTTTTGTTTGTCCCTTTCTGACCTTTCCTGTAAAATGGGATTGGCTGTTTATCCGGGTCTGGGTTGGCTGACAATTTTGGTTCACTTGGGATGGGGGGTTAAAAGGAAACATACTGGTTCCTTTTTCCCTTCTGCTTCATATTTTTTTTCTGGGGCCCGAACGGGGAAAGGGTTTGGGTTTGGAAGGGGAAGGGCTGGCCTTTCCCCTCCTTTGGGCTTTTTTTCCCTTTGTGTTGGCCTGTGGTTAAATCCTTTTAACCTCCCACCCATTTGGAGTCTTGGGATAAAATTTCCCCCCAAGACATGCCCCTTAAAGGGCATTTTTTTTTCCTGGAGATGGTCTATTAGGGGCTTTTTCAGCGGGTTTTAAAGGTTTGGGGCCCTGAAAACCGGGGGAACCCTGGAAACAAACTCTTCTGGAACCTCGGATAGGGTTTTGTTTAAATTAGGAGGGAGGTTTGGGGTTTCCTTTAAAGGGGGGTTTCTAAAGGGTTTTTCTGCCAGAGCCCCCAAACTGTGGTGGGGCCCACGCTGACAAGCCCGGTTTTTCCTCAAGTGTTTGGATATTGGGGGGATGTTCTAAATATGGCCTGAACCAAAAAGTTTGAGAACGGGACTGTGAGGGGAAAAACCAAAGAGGCCGGCATTTTTGGGGGGCTAAAAAAGGCCGATTTTTTAATTTTTCTTTTTTTTGTGCCAGAGCAAGGATTCTACAAATTGTAGAACCCAAATTTTGGGAAAACATTGTTTTATGCCGTTGAAAACCAAATACGGGAAACCTACAGCGTGAAAAAAAAGATTGAAAGGGGAATTTTTCCCGGGGCCGGTGGGGGGGGACAAGTTCGGGGGGTTTTAGTAAAGGGGCCCTTGGCTCTTATAAATGCGGAAAATGTAAAGCTAAAGGTTTCCCCTCCAGCTAGGCTAGGCCCTTTTGGCGGGGCCCCCCCCCCCCTTATGTGGGTTGGGTTTTTTGGGGGTGGCTTGGGGGCAATTCACTATGGCCTAACACGGGGGGTTGTAATTTACCGGGGCCCGGGCCTTACAGTACCGCCCGATTGGACCAGATGAGGCGTTCAACCCCTTGTGGATCCCAGGTCGGGGTTACCCTTTCCTTTTGGACAATGTGCCCTCTAAAGGAAAGCGGGGGGTCTCATTTTTTCGGGGAAAACCGGACTTGGCGGTAGGGGGGGAATGATTCCTCTGCCCCAAACCCCGAAGGTGGCCCCAAAATGGGTTTTTGATTAAACCTCTTTCCCCTTAATTGTCTAAATCCACCCGGGAAAAGACGGACTTTTAAAGGGGATCTATCCTTTAAATGAAGGGGAAAGGGGGAGTCACTTGATTTTTTGGGGTACATAGTACTTTCCCTTTCCCGCGTAAGTACAGGGATAGAGGTTTTTTTCAAGTTTGGCCACCCGGGTTAAAGGGCTTTTTACTAGGTC
Source organism: Phyllomedusa bahiana (assembly GCA_025379985.1). NCBI lineage: Eukaryota > Metazoa > Chordata > Amphibia > Anura > Hylidae > Phyllomedusa > Phyllomedusa bahiana. The sequence continues at coordinate 156,326 of JAODAL010001350.1, read as the reverse complement.
TCACTTCCGGAGGAAGGGGGGAAGTAGTAAAAACCAGGCTTTGGGGTTTTGTAGGGGGCGTGGCCTTGGTGGGGGAAAGGGGAAAAGGGAAAAATAAACCAAAAATCAAGGGGATGGGGAATGACTTAGTTGGGGGAGTGAGAGAGTTAGGGGGAGGGACAGGGGCCCCTTTTGGGAAACTTTGGGGTTGTCCAGGAAGGAGAAAGAAATGTACTCCTCTGCCACAAAAAACCCACAATACTCAGCAGGGGGCGGATTTTGTTTCCCCAAAAACTGGGGACACTCCCAGCATTTTAGAATAGCTCCATTATAAGGGGGGTGGACTTTTTTTCCAGTGAACAATACTTATAACCAATAACATTTCCTTTCTTTTCCCTCTCTCCCATCCCCCGCCCCCCCCTTTCTTTTTAAATATCTCTTCAGCTGTTTTTTTTCCAAAAGCAAATGCACATAAAAAGCTTGCATCATAAGCCCTTTCCCTTGTTGTTTTTCACAGAAAAGCCCAAAATTTTGGGGGGTTGAAGTCAAACCAAATTCGGGGGGAAAACCACACATGTTTTTTTTTAATTTTTTAAAGGCTTCCCCTACATGCTTTTTTTCCTTCTCTTCTCGCCCGGGGTTTTCCTGCGGGAAAATGACTTGGAGCCCTCTAAGGGGGGATTTTCCCCCTTAACCCCCAAAATTAAACTTGAAGAACCTAATAAATTCACCACAAATTTGTTATTAACACCACGTATGAGTACCTCCCTTCGGGGGGGAGCAACCGGTTAGTTTTATCCCTCTTTTAAAAATTTATCCCAAAAACCTGCAATTGGCGCTGTCCCTGATCTGGGCTGGGAGTTTGTCTGGGCCTGCAAATTTAAAACATTCCTCTGTGAAACCAAAATTTTGTAGGAAATTCCCTAGTTTTGCAACCAGAAAACATGTGCTTCAGTCTAGTAAAATTTCCAAATTTTTTCCCTAGTCTGAAAAGGGACAAACAAGACCAAACTGGGGTGGGTTTTCCCCAAATTTAAAACCCCCGGGTTTTTAAGTCCTTGTCCCGGGTTTTTCCCAAAACTGATCCCACAACAAAACGGGCCGGGCGGGGGCAGCGGGGGATGGGGTTTTTTTAAGCCCAGTCCAGGGGGAACCGCTCGGGCGCCAAAACCAAAAACCCTTTTTGACCAAAAAAAAAAACCCCCCCCCCCCGACCCAACCCTTAAAAAACCGCCCAAAAAATACACGGCAAGCTACTTTTTTTCAATAAGAAAACCAGCAGATTTACCGTGTTTTCAAGGGGGGTGATCAGCCCCTTCCCTTTTTGGGGACACCCAAATGGGGTAACCAGGGGGGTCACAGTCAGGTCCCCCAAAAAAATTGGCCCCTTCTGAAACGGCCCCGCCTCTTTTATGGGCGCCATAGGTGGGGGTTAAAGGGGAACCCCCGGCGTGACAAAGCGGGTCCCAAATTTGGAACACGGGGCCGGGCATGAAAAATGAAAACCAGACACAAGCTAAATTTTTTCCCCTCCCATAGGGGAAAGCGGGACCGAAGAAAAAGAAAGCCTTTATTGCAAAAAAAAATGGTTTTTTAAAAATGGCTTCGGGGGCCGTGGTAAGTTCCTTTGTTTTTTTTTTGTCTACGGGGAATTGGCCTAGTTGGTTTGGGTTTTCTTAAAGATATGGTAAAGGTTTTTCCAAACCCAGGTCCTTGCTGGCACTTGGGGGGGAGGGGTCCGGGAAAAGGGGGGGGTCGCCAATTTGGAAAAAAATCTTTTCCCTTTTCCCGCTAATTTTAAAAGTGTAAAAAGGGTTTTTGAAACCAAAAACTTTCATTACAAATCCAAAGGGAAAAAAATGTTTGCCCCCCAAAATGGCCCGGGGTGACGGGGTTTTAAACCCCTAAAATTGGTGGACTAAGGGGTAAGTTTAATACTGGCTGGTTCCAACACGGGGGCCCTTTTTTAAAAAACGGGACTCTATGTATGGGGAAAAAAAATTGGGAAAATTAAATTTAATATTTGTTCGACTTTGAAAATTTTTTTGAATAGACTAAAAACTGCAAATAAAAGGGGCATAAAAGATAATTGCCCAAAAATTTCCACAAAATTGCTTTGTATCTCTTGTTACTTTAAAAACCAATTTTTACAAGAACAAGGGCCCCCCAAAAAAATTTAAATTTAATACTTCCCCTGCTTCCTTCAAAGTCCCCTTTAAGTTTTGGGCATGTCCCCAGTAAATGCCCCAGCCCGTGTGCCCAGCCTTTTTTTAGCTCCATGATGCATCTTTCAGGGGGCCTTCAGCAAAAAATGTTTTTTAAAAAACCCACAACTATAAAGATAATAAATCGGGGGAACCCAGACTGAGGTAAATTTAAATTTATCCCCTTTAATAAGACCTGAAGAAAAAAGTTTCCGAAAAAAAAAACAAAAAAATTATAGTTTTTAAACCCATATAGATGTTGCAGATAAGGACTATTTCCCTTCTATCAGAATATGTAGACAATGGCTTCCCAATATCCCAAAAAATAGCACAAATAATCCTTTTCTATGGGGCTTTTTTTTGAGGAAAAAATCAAACCCTTTTTCCAAAAACTGCATTCAGGTTTTTTCCCCAAATTTCGCCCAATTTCCCTTTTTACGAAAGCTTATCTAAACAATAACCTTTTCATAAAAAATTCCTCAAAAAAAATTTTTTGGGACTCTTACCTAAATTTTTGGGGCCTTTAAATTAAAATTATAAATTATTTTCAAACCAACTTCTGGGGAAACCCTTTTAGATTTTTATTGTTTTTTTTTGGTTTTTTTTTGGTTTTTATTTTGGTTTTTTTGATTTCCCAAAAAGGGAAATGTTTCAGCTTGTTATTTTAAAGGTTAAAAAAACAAAAATTTTTATTCCCATTCCCGGGGTTCCCCCCAAATTTTAATTGAATTTGGGGCGCCCAAAAGTTTTTAATTCCCTTTTCAAAATAAACCCCCTTCCCGGGGCCCGGCTCCGCTTTAGGACCTTAAAGCGCTTTTTTTCCCCCCCAACCCTTTCCCCCCTTTTCCCGAAGGGCCCAAACATGAAGGGGGTGCATTTGGAAACCGGGGGAAATTCTGGGGGGGGGGAAGCACCAAAATTGGGATTACCCCAAGGTATGTAGAATGCCGGTCGGCAAAATTTAGGCGAAAAAATTAAAAACAGCTCCCGACAGGCAGCCTATTTCAATGGGTTTAACCTGAGTCAGAGGGGCGCATTGAAGCTAGAGCTTAGGTTAAGGGGGGCAATACAAAACAGTTCCCACAAACAATAAAAAAAAAGTTTTGTCTAAAAAAATTAATTAATGAATAAAGAAAAATATAAAAATTTTGGTAAAAAAACCCTTTTTTAATGTATTGAAAAATTTTGATCTTTTAAAATTTTTAAAAGGAAAAAAATATATAAACCCTAAAAAAAAAAGAAATATCGTCAAAAAAGGGTTTTAAAAAAGGGAGAAAATTTAAACTAATTTTCCCTTTTAAAAAAGGGCCAAATGCTGATTTTTGTACAGATTTTTAATTTTTTTGCCCTTTTTTTTAAAAAAAAAATTACAATGTATTTTTTTTTCCCTTTCCCTTTTTAATTTCTTTTTAAAATTTCTACAGCAAGAGCCGAAGCACAGGTCTTGGGGGAAACCGGGCGGGTTTTCCCAAGCAGGATTTCTATTTTCCCCAAAGGGTTGGGTTTTTTGTCCGTAATTTACGGACGTATTTACGTCCGAAAAATACATCCCCAAACTCACCCTAAAAAAATGAAAAAGTAGCTTAGAATTGATACCAATGGAAAACCCGGGAATGAAATTTACTTCCCAAATACACCCCGGTTTTTTTCCATTGGTAGCCATTCTAAGCTAATTTTTTTTTTATTTTAGGCGGGGTAAAAGATTTTTCTTTACCCAAAATGCAAAACCCTTACTTTTAAACCCACATTAAAAACTCATTTGTCATTGGATCCCCCAAAAACTTAGTGTGCCCCCAGGTTTTGCTTGAAATTTAAAGAACTTTTTCCGGGTAAACGGTTTATCTTTCTGGGGCCCAATGTTTTTTATATTCATTATTCCATGATAATAAATAAGGAAAAAAGTACAAGTCCTAAATGCATTAAGTGGATGATGGGTCAGTGGTTAACACTGTTATCCTGCAGCGCGTTCAAAATCCAACCAATGACTGATTTAAGGTACAACAATCTCAGTACTGCACTGTGGAATATGTTGGCTCTATATAAATGCAGAGTTAAAAATCCGAGACGATATTATTGTCTGAAACCTATTAGGGAATCTAAAATTTACTTTGCAAAGGAGTATTAAGCTTTCATGAAAATAATTTCCCTGAGAGACATTGAAAATATACATCTTTATTTCTTTGGGAAAAACCCTTTAAAATTGTCTTTTGGCAATAAAACCATAAGCCCCCTGGGGTTAAAAAAAAATTTTTCAAATTGATTTTCATGACTTATTTTAGTCCTTGTGATATAACTGGACCTGATTTTGTAGAATTTCACAATCAACAAAACAATACATCAACATTCTCAGGGGTGTGACATACACTTTTAACCTATTAAACTCAGAGACCATAAATTCTCCTTCCTGATCAAGTTCTATAGTTCATTATATACAGTTGTTTGAAAGCAAAGTGTTAAGAAAAAAAGACTGAGACAGGTTTTCTTTCCCTCCACTCAAGGACAGCAGGGTAATGGGTGGGTGATGGTTTAGACACAATGGCCACATTACTATTGCTCCTCAAAACTTAGACAACATAAAATTAGGCAGGCAGTTGTAAAATGTGCCAGATTTATCGCAGTGGCTCATGCTGTTTGATAAGTTTGACGCATCTTTAGAATTTTTTAGCTTTTTGAGATCAACTATTAGCCTAATTTCATCACAATTTTCATGCATTTTGGGTGCAGTCTTTGACTTAACATTTCGCATTGTGCCTACACCCCCTTTAAATTAAACCATGCCCTAGTGTCAAAGAGATTGCAAAAATTGTCTAAAGCCCACAACAAATGTGTCTTTGTCATATGCTGCACCAAATATGCGCCACATTTTGGAACATTTTAAGAAACTTTTCTGGCGCAACCAAATAGTAAACCTCGGGCAATGTTTTTTTGATAAGCAGGCACTAGTGCCATAGTATACACAAAATTCAGTAATAAAAATAGTAAGACAAAATAATACCAGCTAAACATAGATTCATCATGATAAATACCCTCTCTGAAAATCTTTATCATATTTTCAATAGGAAATACTAAGACATCATCTCGAAAAACTGTTTCATCTTTATCCGAAAAGTAATGCTCCAGATATTGCCTGGAATCAAAGCCGTGTACATTGTAGAGCTTACAATCACCGGAATCCATTGTCTAATCTTAACTCACAGACGGGGTGACTGCCTCCACACCGGAGCTCAAGGGCTTTATTTATTTACCAGCAATAAGTATATCAATAAGGATTACTGACAACATCATGATGTATTATATCTGTGAGCCATGGAATCATGTGAGATAGAAAAACATTAATAATCATCAAATAAACAACTCTGTATTATGATTAAGCGACAATGGAAAAATCCCAGAAACTTGTCTATTTCGTTGCTTGCAGTGGATTTTTTTAAAAAGATCATATGCTGCACCATGCAGGAAGGACTGTAGAAGTAGAATCAAAGGGAATATGTTGCTATTTTTTTTTTATGTATTAAAACAAAACTCTGACCCATATTCTTTTCTTCTTAGCCAATTTTATTTTCTGATTGTAGATTTCTCAATTCAGTTATCTATATATGATTGTGGGTACAGTATTCTTACTCATAACTCTTTTAGCAGCATTTTAAAAGATGCTTTACAGCAGCTTCATGCACATAGGAGCCTGTGGCCTGGATCAGTCCCTTTGACTTCTATAGGAGAGATTTCTAGGCATGCTCTGTGACCTGGGACAAAGTTATTGTGCAGGGAGAGGTGGAGCTGTGACATCTCCTATTGTGACTGGTGAATCCTATTATTTGCCAGCTAGCTCCTGCTCACCATTCAGTGATATCAAATAAAGGTTTAGTTGGGCTACATAAGTAAGGATGAGAAAAAAAATCAGTGAGCCCTACAAATTCAGCAAAAATTTCAGCATAAAACTTCAGTTGATGATCTCCCATGTGAAAATTCCTATAAGATACAACAAATATTTATAAAACCGTGAAGAAAATAATTGTTCATACTTAGGATCCTCCATAATCTTGTGCATCCTGATCTGTATGAGCCGGTTATTATCAGAATGGCTGGGCACACCATGCAATCTTATGGAAACCAACGTGGTTTAGCTCTTTTTACCACTGATTGGGACCAACTTAGCTTTACATTCTGTGCTGTCTGGGTGTAGGTGGTGTTGCTGGCTCTCTCATATGTGTGTACATACTTTAACACTATGTGGGATTTGCTTAGCACTTTGTAGAATCTCTATGACTGTGTGACAAAAGTATGGCTATGCTCTGGCACAGTATGGGACTATGGGCATTCTTAGGCTTTGAGATAAGTTTGCATTTGTTCTGAAAAACTCTTTAAAATATATAATGTATACCAAGGTAAATTTGAGTACATTTGAGCAAGTTGCCTAAAATTCAATAAAGTTTAATATAATTTCAATATAATTAAAGCAACGTCGTGGAATCATTTGATCAATTTTTATTAGTTTGTCTAATGTTTTTGTTGATTGCAGTCATCTTCTACAAACAGTGAGAGCCTCTGAGGATCAGGAGAACTCATCTAATACTAACAGCAAGTATGTCAATATAATACAAAGTCACATTTCAAAGTTATTTTGATTTAACAGTTTAAGAGCACAAAGTGTCACCATGATGACCTCTCCTCAATGTACAGCCCTGAAAGCAGGTTCTTTGCACCAAGAATGGGTTTGTGTGGGAGCAACAATTGTGCAGCATAAGAACACAGGGTGAATTGACAACTACCACCTCATAGCAATGTCTTGGATCATAAAAATCTCCAATGCTGCCCATATAACCCTTGTAATACCAGGCTCAATAGCAATTTCAGAATCACAAGAAAGTCTTACCCCTCTTCCTCAGCTCCCTGGTTGGTGATAAGGGACAGCCCTGACCTTGTTCAGCAATTGGTGGACTGGGGGGATAAATTACTGGAAGGGGCTGGCAATGACCCAGCTGTCGTGGTCCATGTTGGAACCAATGACAGAATACATGGTAGGTGGAGAATCCTAGAGAATAATTTTAAAGAACTAGGCTCCAAGCTGAAGGGAAGGACCTCCAATGTTGTGTTCTCTGGAATACTGCCTGGGCCATGCACTACACAGTTCTTGGTGTAGGACAGAAGGGTTTGGGTTCTTGGAATACTGGGCTGAATTTTCATTGGGATACAATCTGTTTTCTACAGATAAATTGCACCTGAATGCAAGGTGGTCTGCGGTGTCGGGGGAGAGAATTCCAATAGGCGTGCGGGAATATCCAAACACGGGAGGAGGAGGGAGGACAATCTAGAAAATACAGGGGTAGACAGGCAGTCTACAAACTGTGTAATATAGAATCCCAGTATGTCTACTAAAGGTGTAATGTATAAACCCATGCCGTCTACTAAAGGTGTAATGTATAATCCCATGCCATCTACTGAAGGAGAGATGTATAATTCCATCACCTGAAAGGACAACATTTAATCCCATGCTGTCTACTGAACGGGTAACGTATGATCCCATGCTGTCAACTGAATGGATAATGTTTGATCCCATGCCGTCTATTGAACATGTTAGATATAATCCCACACCGTTGACGGAAAGTGTAAAACTGGAAGGGATCTTAAAATATCTATTCACAAATGCCAGAAGTCTAGAAAGCAAAATGAGAGAGCTTGAGGCGCTAGTTCTAGAGGAGCAGATTGATGTGGTTGGTGTTGCTGAAACATGGCTGGACTTCTCACATGATTGAGCTGTCAACCTTCAAGATTTTAATCTATTTAGTGAGGACAGAGTGAACAGGAAAGGAGGAGGAAAGTGCCTGCATGCATGGAGTGATATGAAGGCAAATGTGAAAGAGGCAATAGAGGGTGAAGATGGTGAAGATGTGGAAACATTGTGGGTGGAAATACAAGGAGGGGTTAGTGCAGAAAAAATAATTTTTGGAATAATCTATAGACCCCCCAACATCACTGAGGAGATAGAAGAACAAGTGCATAAACAAATGGAGCGGGCAGCACAGGAGGGTACAGTGGTAATAATGGGAGACTTTAATTACCCAGACATTGACTGGTGTCACAGTTCTGCATCAATTGCAAAGGGGAGGAGGTTCCTCAATCTGTTACAGGATAATGATATGGGGCAGTTTGTGGAGTATCCAACTAGATGTGTTGGTCTGTTTGGTTTGTTAATTTCCAACAAAGCCGAACTTATTGGAGCAGTTACTGTTTCTTAAAATCTTGTTAAAAACGGCCAAAATGCAGGGGTAGACAGGCAGTCTACAAACTGTGTAATATAGAATCCCAGTATGTCCACTAAAGGTGTAATGTATAAACCCATGCCGTCTACTAAATGTGTAATGTATAATCCCATGCCATCTACTGAAGGAGAGATGTATAATTCCATCACCTGAAAGGACAACGTTTAATCCCATGCTGTCTACTGAACGGGTAACGTATGATCCCATTCTTTAAACTGATGGATAATTTATTGATCCCATGCCGTCTATTTGAACGTTAGTTATAAATCCCACACCGTTAGACGGAAATTGTAAAAACTGGAAGAGGATTCATAAAATAAACTATTCACAAATGCAGAATCTGAAAGCAAAATAGATGAGCTTGAGGCGGGCAGTTCCGAGGGGTAGCCGAGGTCTTGATGTGGTTTGTCGTGTGTTCTGATGAAACATGGCTGGACTTCTCACATGATTGGGCTGTCAACCTTCAAGATTTTAATCTATTTAGTGAGGACAGAGTGAACAGGAAAGGAAGAGGAAAGTGCCTGCATGCATGGAGTGATATGAAGGCAAATGTGAAAGAGGCAATAGAGGGTGAGGATGGTGAACATGTGGAAACATTGTGGGTGGAAATACACGGAGGGTTTAGTGCAGAAAAAAGAAATTTGGATATAATCTTATATACCCCCCAACAACACAGATGGTGATAATAGAAGAACAAGTGCAATAAAACAAATTTTTGGGGTCATCACAGAAGGTACAGTGGTAATAATGGTGAGATTTAATTACCCATACATTGACGGTGTCACAGTTCTGCGATCAAATTGCAAAGTGGGGGGGGGGGATGAGGTTCCTCAATCTGTTACAAGATAAATGATATGGGAGGCAGTTTGTGAGGAACCCACAGTAAGTGGATGGTACCTGTAGGTATGGTAATTTCCAACAAACCGAACTTAATGGAGCAGTTACTGTTTCCTAAAATCTTGGTAAAGAACGGCCACATGATATAATTCATTAATAGGTGTAGACTAGAGAAAAAGCAACACAGAGTGGAGGTCCAAAAAACATTAATATTCAAAAAGTGTCCAATTTCCCAAATTGAGGACCACAAACAGCAGGACATCAGATTTTGCGGATGTAGTAAGCCTAATAGAAAGGTGCTTTAAATATACCTCTGGTTATTGATAGCAAAATGGTATTCCCCGTAATGCATTTAAAAAAAGTATTAATCCGAGGGTCAGCAAGCCTTTGAAAATTAAAAAATAAGCATAAAAAAATTTTGTAAAAAAAAAAGTGGATCCAAACCAGGCAAAAATACAAAGTCGTGAAGGGCAGGTGGCCAAGTGGACAGCAAAGACAAATCCCAAGAAATTCTTTAAACATTAGATGCAAAAAGCCCAAAAGTAGAGCCAGACAGAACCCTTAATTAACAGTACATGGGGAGCAGGTCCACTGGGGATCAGGTCGAAGGCAGAGCTACTAATTAGGCTCCTTCAGCTCTATATATACAAAACAAACAAAGACAAAGTAAGTCCTGATGCAGAGAGGCCAAGTGCGGATGTTGGTGGTGAGTCAGTACTATTAGGGGCAGTGCTAGCTGATGGGGGCCATCCCATCTGTATGTAGTGGCGGTGCAGGACTATTAAAACATCATCTGATATAATGGAATTGTCATGTAAAGTGGTTCAAGCTAAGGTAGTAAACTCAATGTGATACAGGCTCGAGCCCAGATGGCTTACAACCCAAGAGGTTTCATAAAGAGCTCAGCTCGGTTTTTTTGTGTGCCCCTGAATATGAATATATAGAGATTCACTGTTTGACTGGTATAGTGCCAGGAGGACTGGCGCGAGGCAAATGTAGTTCCCATCTTGCAAAAAAGGTCCTCCCAAGTCTTGCTCTGGTAGTTATAGACCAATTAAATTTAATTAGCATCTATTGTAAAACTGGTTGAGGGCTCATAAGGGTACTATATACAAAATATGTGGCTGAAATATCAACATTATAAGTGATTTCCAGCATGGTGATTTACTAAGGACAAGAAGTTGATCAGACCAACATTTGAACTGGTTTTTATGAAGAGGTGTGAGTTAAATATATTGGAAAGCAATGGCAGCGTGTGGATAAAGGGGGAAATGTATGAAAACTGGTCGGTCCTAAGACTTTGCTTTGTTTGCCCCATAGCAACCACATCAGAGTGCCCATTCAATTTTTACCCAGCACTATATGAAAAGAGGAAAACAGAGCACTCTGATTTAGCTTAGGCTATGGGCAACAAAGAAAGTACTTAGACCAAGACAGTTTTCATACGTGTACCTCCCATAGCTTTTTTTTGACTCTGCAAAGCCGTTTAAATAATGTTCCCTCAATCGCGAGCATATACTGGGCAAATTAAAGTCCAGTTGGGTTTAGAAATAACTGTTTGTTAATTGGATAAAAACTGGCAATCCCTACGCGAGTATAATCGAGCATCTTATATATACATACATGACTTTAAACGTATTTATTAAATGAGATAAGGAGAAGCCGCTGGAGAGTAAACACGAGCATACTCCCTAACAACGTAAAAGTCACTCCCTAATGGTTCTTGCTAACCACAATAATTGTTGCAGATGACAGACTCCAGGTCTATTATATAAATGTTTAGAGATGATAGTGCAATTGACTATGGAGCAGCAATTTCCAACACAATCTCTAACATACTCTAATTTGTGCAACGCAAAACCTGGTACACAGTGAGTCTTATGGTGGCATACCACTTAGGCAAATTTCCAGGGTTACGACTGTGAGTTTGGATACAATGTTAAGGGTTTCTAATGCATTAAGGGTACCAAATAATCTTAGGCAACATTTTGAGTCCTATGGGTGGGATGCAGAAAAAAACTGGAGAAGATCACAAGAGAATGAATCGTTGAAGAGATTCTGAGGGGTTGATGGGTATGGGGGGAGCGATGATTGTGAGGGCGAACGAGTGCGCTTGGGAGAGGTAGGTGTTACACGGGGGGGCGAGTAGGCGTCGGGGGAGGGCGAATCGGGGGGGGGTGGGGGGAGCAGGGGGTGGTGGTATGTGTCAGGTGAGGGCGAGCGGAGTGGGCGAGAGTCTGTTGCGGAGAGGAGCGGGGGCGTCGGGGAGGGCGCTGAGAGGTCGTCATTGACTGGGGAAGGGGGTACAAGACAGGGGCACTTGGAGGGGGGCAAAGCGGGAGAGCGACATGTAGGGGCGAGGGGGGGCAGGGCGTGAAGAGACGTTGGATAGATGGAGAACGTGAAGGGTGGGGGGGGAGTGGGGTGCAGGGGATGAGGGCGTGGGGGGGAGATCGGATGAGTGGCGGTATCGAGACGCGAGCGAGGGTGAGAAGTTAGGGGAGGAGGGGGGAGGGGATAGATGCCGGGACGGCGAAGAGTGGGATAGCGGGGGCGGCGAGATGAGGGTGGGTGTGGGGGGTAGGGTGGGGCGGGGGCTGCGCGGGGTAGCGGAATACAAAACGGTATCTCTCTACCTAGAGAACAACACTCAAGAACACTAGCAATAAAAAAATCACAAAAAGACACAAATCCTCATCAACAGAGATAGAAGACATAAATAACACATTTAACAAAAAAGCTTTATAACATTCTATAAATGTAGAAACATAAAATGATAAATACACAAAAAAATTATATTGTTTACACTTAGAGAGAATGTAACAGATATTTATACTATTCTTATTTATTATATATAAAAAAATGACATGATCACAATATTATACAGTAGACTAGAGAGAAAAACAGAGAGTACAACCATTACAATCGATACAGATACAATCTATATCAATTATACATTATACATGAAAGATAATCAAATTTTAAGAAGAAAGGATCAAATAATCTTCAGTTAGAATTAAATAAGAGAGCAGAACTAAAAGCACAAAATAAATTATATCATACAAGGAACACTTACATAATCTATAATACCACCATGAAAAATAAATATTAAAAAAATCAACTCTCTAAAAGAGTAGAACATGAAGACACAAACACAACATAACAGAAAAAAATATTGAGAGCGAAAAACTACAATGATAAGGGAATAACATAATCAAAAAATTAAGATATCGCATACTAAACCTAAAAAAAAAAAAAATCAAATAAAAATCTACATATCAAAAACATCAAAAAAGAATAAAAAGAAATGAGCATAACACTAAAGCAACACAAAACATAACAAGAAACAAAAGATCAAAAAAAAAGAAGAGACATAAAAAAAAAACACACAATAATATTAAAAAAACATCAAGAACATTAAATAAATTAATACACAAAAACACCTGAGAAAAAAAAAAAACAAACAAAAAAAAAAAAAACAGAATAAATAAAAAAGAATGCAAAACCAAACAGATCTACAACAACAAGAAAAAATCAAAAAAAAAACTTAACAACAATACTTAAACGGAGATTAAAAAGAATAAAAATAAAACACAAAAAAACAGAAGAAACAACAAATAAATATCTAAATACAGAGACTTCACATCAAAAAAAAAAGAGAATAAGTAAAATACAAATCTGAGATAAAAATAAACTATATAATAAATTAAAAAAATAAAAAATCTAAGAGAGTCGTAAACACAAACAGATACAAATACATAAGACACAAAAAAAACAAGGATAAGAGAAAACATAAAAAAAAACAAAATCACTGAGAACAATAAACAAAACACAAATAAACAAAAAAAAATAACCAGCAGATAAAAAAAAACACACATAAAACTACACAACAATCAACTCATTACAATATCTCACTACTAAATACATAAATATATATAATGAATAAACATAACCATTTACAACAATAACAATAATTTGAGAGATTAGTATCAGAAGTGATTTATTGCTGTACTCTTTTAATCTCTTTTTAGATCTCAATAATTAAACATATTTTTTTATAAAATCATAAATAATAAATTAACATACCTACTGACTTACAAAAAAAATAAAACAAAACAAGTACAATAATTGAGTTAAAAGAGAAATAAAGAAAATTTTTTATATAATAAATACGATTGAGCAGAGAACAATTTAATTGAGATCACATATAGAAATAAATTACACCAAAAAATAATATTCAAATTAACAAAACAAAATCAAACAAGAGAATAGGAAACGTATAAATTTATCTAACACAATGAGACACAACACACAGTAAATCTCTCAAAGTATATACACTAAATACACACACACTGTAGAGAAATCCTCTATTAACAAAACAAAATGTTACATATATTCAAATTACACTATATCAAAAATCATTAACTAGAGATTATACATAGAGATTATTAATTATTTATTTTCTAATCCAAAATCTTATTTGCTTACTTATACTCTCTACTAGTTATCTTATATTTTCTATTAAGTTCATATTTTGATCATCTCAGTCTCTATATCTCTATCTATATAAGGTTGTGATATATGAATTCATGATTTTAAGAGGGTTTGTTTTGGATACATAAAATTAATACTATATTTGAAATATAAATGGAAATTTATCATATTGTGGTCACTATTTCCGAGGTGACCCCCAACCTGAAGCTTTGTTACTCTGACACTGTCAGGTCTAGTAATCAATATTAAGTCTACAAGAGCCTTTCCTCTAGTCAGCTGCTGCCCCGGTTGGGGAAGGTAGTTATCTTAAGTTATTGACAAAAACCTGTTTCCCATATGAGAGCCACAGGTTTCAGTTTCCCAATTTATGTCTGGGTAGTTAAGGTCACCCATAAAAACAACCACATTCTGATTAGCCACCTTATCTATTTGCCTTAGGTGTATATCTTCCATGGGTTCTGTTATACTTGCTGACCTATAGCAAACACCTAATCGGATTTTTATATTGTTATACACCCATGTATATCTACCCATGACTCTACATGCTCATTTTCCAAGTAACTAAATCCTCCCGCAGTGTTGGGCTTTAGACAGATTTTTACAGTAGAGACGTACACCTCCCCCGTTCTTTGACGTTGCTCTTCAGAAATAAACTATAAATCCATAAGGATTAATTGCCCAGTACAGTTGGTCTTGTCCAGTCACATCTCAGTTATCACCACCATGTCATATTCTTTTTCTAAGCAATGAATGAATTCAATTCATTAATTGTGCTGATGAGACTCCTGGCATTGGTTGACTGCAATTTTAGAGATTTTTCATTTTTCATTCTTTTAACCTTGCCCTTTTTGACTGTTGCTACACCCCCTCTCTCCACTCCCTGTTTCATTACTAATTCCCAGCTCTCTATCTTCACTATATTGCATGCTATCTGTGTATCTGTGTATTCCCCTCTAGTCCCTAGTTGTTTAAATATTCCTCTAACTTCCTGGCCATTTTGTCCTCACAGCTAACAGCTGCTCCCTCCAATTTAGGTTGCAGCCCGTCCCATAGCATAAAGTCAGGTAGCCAAGACAGAAGTCAGTCCAGTTTCTCCAAAATCCAAACCCTCTTTCCTACACCAATTTTTCTGACCACTTATTTTTTACCTCTCTATTCTGCCCGCTGCCCTCTCTGGTGTGGCCATGAAACAGGTAGTATTCTGAAAAAACTAACCTTGAGGCCCTTTGCCCTGAGACTTTTGGACCTAAGTCCCTGAAATTGTTATTAAGGTCAGTCCACCTACCTCTAACTTTGTCATTGGTGTGTCAGATCAGGATTAGCTTCCCTGGCACTTTTCCCTCTCCCCTTTTTACTACATGTTAACTCACGACGAGCTGCGCTCATGTCCTTGCACTTCCAAACTGCAATACCCCCCAACATTTACCCCTTGTGAAATGCTTGCTCAGATAAAGCAGGCAAACTATTTCCAAGTTGGCGAATGGATTCTCAGTGTTTCCACTTGCTCATTTTGATCCAGGAGTTAGGACCATCTGCTATTGTTCATAAGGATACATCAAAAACAATGAGTGAATTTTACTTGTCATATTCCACAATTCCCATTGAATGATGTGATTTTCAACGAGTATTTACATGGTATTGCATGTGGATTTATGGTCGTTTTTTTACTCATGCTTTACAGTCAGAAACAAGTCCCATTCATTTCTATGTGGTTTTAAAAGCAGATCCACATTACAAACCACATACAAAAGTTTTGGTGCGCATTTTACACAAGTATTTTAGCCATCCATATTGATACCAATAGTGAATTTCCACATGGAATGCAAACAAATGTTGAACATGTTCTAAGTTTTTGGGTTGTAAAAAACCTACTGCCGAAAATAAGCTCTGTATGATCTACAATGCGCATTTTCTATTAATGTCAATGGGGGTGATTAACTTTGGGCGACATGTATGATCGTGCTTTTCGCCCGATTTCAGGCGTATTCTGCGCCTCCCCGGCCCGAATCCGCTGTCGACGCAGGGATGCAGTGTTTAGTGGCGCAGCGTTCGCCATTATGGCTGCGCCTCCAACATGAAGGGGCGAGGCAATGGGCGCGGGTGTGGCGCCCTGTAGGGCGTTACCGTGGCGGGATGCGGCGCGCTCGCATATGTTACTATCGCGGGAGTCTGGCAAGTGCGGCGCAGTGCAGGCTCTGGCATCATCCGCATGTGGTCAGACCGGGTTTTGTTTTGGTCTAAATGAGCACCCGGCGGAGGGCGAAGTGGAAGCGAGAGACGGATCAATCGAGGAAACATAGAAGGAACGTATCAGAAATCTTCGGCGCTCAGCTCCGTGCGTCATGAGTCTGATTCCGAAAAAATTATGCCTTTATAAAGTCGGAAAACATTATCAAACAAGAGCTCCAACCTTAAAAATAACAAAAATACATTAAAAAATCACTTTCGTAGAAAATCTAGAACGGCGCAATATCCAGAATTTAGGATCATTGAAAATACTATAGCCGGACATACAGTAAAATTCAAATTCTGAAAGCTATTCTCATAGGTCGGCATAAACTGTCCAATCATAATAAGAGCGACAGTGAACCATTACAACCTCTGGAAGAGTATTGACCAATCAATCAAAGGCGGGACATTTCAAAATACAGTAAAAATGCAGAAAAGAGCTGATTGGTTAAGCTAGCGGGGGCTTGGCTAGCTCAGCCAATCAGAAAAGGAGCGACAGAGACCCATTATATCCTATGGAGTAGTATTGACCAATCAAATATCCAAGGTCGGACAGTTGTCAAAATACAGTAAAAAATGCAGATAGAGTTTGGATGGCTGAGCTAGCGGGGCTTGGCTATCCCAGTCAATCAGAGCGCGAGCCTCTTGACCATTGTAGTCTTATGGAGAGATCGGCGCAATGCAATCTATATCTCGGCTCTCAGCGCCGTGCGGCATGAGTACTGAATAAAAAAAATAATTATAATTAAGTGTAAAATATTCCTCCGGAAAAAGAGATGAAACTTCTATAAACATACATTAATAAAATCACTAACAACGCGTTTGTCGCCGAGACATAAGAATTGCAATAGAGAGAATTGCCGGGAAATCCAGTAATTCCAAATTGTTTAAGCTCTTCTCATTGTCGGCATAAACCAGCCCAATCATATAGGAGTGGAACAGTGTCCCATTAAAACCTATGGGAGAACATATTGACCAATCATAACACGGAGCGACAGTGCCATTCTAACCTATGAAGGAAGTATTGACCAATAAGAAAAGTAGCGACAGGGACCCATTCTAACCTATGGAGAAAAATTGACCAATCATATTCAAAGGCGGGACAGTTCAAAATACCAGAAAAAGGGCAGAAAATAGCAGATTGTTTGAGGCACGCGGTGGCTCGTCCAGCTTAGGTCCAATCAGAGCGCAGCTACTTTCTCATCAGAGTTTACTAGTGGGGAAAAGAAATTCTGAGCGAGCTCTGTGATTTGGCGACGTAAAAAGAGGCGTGGATATTTGGACCATGGGATAGCGAGCCGACGCTCCTATGTGTTTTCTAATGCAATCTGAAATAAAACAGTGTACATGGCCGAAATCAAATGATAAGACTATAGAAGTTGTACCGATGTGTATATAAAATGATCAATAATATGGGGGTAAAGAAAACAAAAATTAATTCCATAAAATCATGTTTATTTCTTTATTTTCGATACATACTCCGCACGGACATCTTAAATGATTTCTCGCTGCTTACCAGCCTGGCTCGAGTCGGAATAGATTTTTGGCGCAGTCCCGCATAGCGTCTAAATCCCGCACTGCGCCCCACACACTGGCGAGGTGCCGGGAACTTTTCCCCGCATGTATGAGCGCACCTCCTCGGACGGCGAATCTTAGGCGCCGCCCCTCACTGCGCCTCAACCCTCCCGCCTTGTGCCTCAAACACCTGGAGAGGCGCGGCTGAATGTTTCATGGAAGTAGAGCGCGCCCCCCCGGCCCCGACATACATCAGGCGCAGCTTTCACTAGAAATTGGGCGAAACGGCACGCTCCAACCCGCAAGAATTCATACATGTCGCCCTTTGTGTCTAGATGAGTATTTCAAGTCAGAATCTCCATGGATGGATCCACATCATTGTGTAGACTTAACCTCACTCTACCTTTTATGATGCAAAAGGAATCTCACATGATCTGCTCTGATTTTTTTATTTTTTTAATAAGTGGATTTGAAATATAAAACACTTAATCACATTTGTTTACTCAAATTTTTTTCTTCCTTCACCAGGATACGTAAGGTTTTATTTTTTTTATTTATTTTGGTGTTTGGTAAGTGGTTTTCATGGTTACCGCTTATAAATCAAGCCTTGTAAAACCCCAGAGAACAAGTAAGTGGTAAAGATCCCGCCCTAGTAAAGGACACAAACAGCTGAATGTGATATGGCCGACACTTTAATTCCAACTATTCATATTACATCAAGTATGGAACAGAACAACAATGAAAAATCAACTGATCCAAAATATCAGCTCCCATGACTGAACAGATCATCAATCTAGTCATTATAATATATTGAAGGTTCCAAATGCAAGTATCTCCCAATATAATTATAATCAATAGAATGCTAAAGACTAAAGATCATTGATGAAGCTTATATTAAATAGATCCTATAGCATACAGAATAAACCACACATTTCATATTGAAGACTGAGCAATTATATTTTAACCTTATGCACTAGACACCAATTAAAGGGATTCTCTGCATTGCACCCTTCGTATTTATTAAATGAGTCTAGACATTGATTACAATGTATCCACAGGCTGGGATCCAAAGACATCAGTCGTAATCTGTGGGGGAGCCAAACAGTGTTTAATTTCCCTCCAGTAGAAAGTCTACAGAGCACCATGGGGGAAAACAAAGTTTACCTGTCTCTTTAGTTGTCTTTTAAGAATAAGCTGTTATTAGTGTTCATGAGGAATAACATTTTTTTTCACTCATTATACGACTTATATCAAGCATTTTCTGCACTGAGAATTCATCTCTCTATTTTAGATTTCATCAGCTTCATAATAAGTGTCCCTAGCACTGGCGTACAAAGAGAAGAGAAGATTTTCTGCCTCCATCTCTTTGCAGCACACTTCACAGAAGGTTACATAAGATTAGTACTGAGCCATTTTTCTCTGCCTTTCTCTCTTTTCAGCAGCTCACGCTCCTCCTTCATCCATTGACTTTCATGGGCAGTATGTAACCTGACCCCCAAATGAGCTGATAGCCCACTTCATCTCCTTAATAGACTTTAGCAGTAAATCAACTGTGAATGATCAGGATAAGAAGAAGCAGACAGGATGGCTCATTAGTGGAGAAAGAGATATTATCTCTAATAAGATTTATTGCAAAGTTTTTTACATTCACTTGAATTGTCTAAACTGGACAACTGCTGTAAGCAAACAAACATTTTCCAATAGAATCTCTAAGTAAATAAGATCAAACTTAGTTATGATTATATGTTAAAAAGAGATATAATAGTCTCTTGACATGCAGACTTAGGGCCACATGTCTGAAAACTGTCTAGATCTAAAATCCACTTTTTTGCCCACTTGCAACCAATCAGACCGTCCCTCTCATTTTTCAAGAGCCCTATATGAAATGAAAGGGACACTCTGATTGTTTGTTATGGGCAACATAGTGAGTTATAGACCTAAACAGTTTTCATTCATGTGGCCCTAAATGTGTTTTAACTCAGATCTACTTCTTGTGAGCTACAATGAATATTAAGGCCTTATAGTCAGTAAGGTCACTCACAGCCGTTCTCTGCTTTATCTTACAGTAAATCAAATCCACAATAGCCTCCCCCCTCTAGAACTTTTCCTGACAAAATTCCCCCTCATCATATGTGACAGACTGAAACTTGTCTTTCCCAACTGTGTAATATGTTTTATCTAACGACCCAATTAATAGAATGTGTTCTCCAGGTTTCAGTAACCTTGAGAACTTCCTTAGATTATCTGATGCAGAACATCATGATCTCCTGCAGAATATTTATCTAGATGCCAAATCAACTGAGGATACAATCTGCTGGAGGTAAGACCATCGGATCCATTATATTTTCCTTCTCCAGGTCACATTTGATAATATGTTGAACTGCTGATCTGACTTTCCCTTCTTTGTCCTGTAACTGGTCACTGAAAGAGATAGGAAAAATAAGGTGATCGTCCCACAATCGGCATTAATATGGCGGCAGGAAAGCTCAGCAGTTAGATCTGTATTATTTGCTTCTTATACTGTTACAGTGACATGACTTTAACCTCGACAGGTGGACTAAGTGTCAAGCCTATACTTTGCTCTTTCAACACTGCCCATTATTATACAGAACCAAATGGATGGGAATATAGATTGGAAAATATAAATGTAGATTGTTCTACTGACTTTGAAAATTTAAGGAGACATGTCCCAATACGCAAGCGCCGGGATTTTTATGGTGAATTTTGTGCCAAAAACACATTTGACGCCATATTCTTAATGTTAATGAACTGTCGTACAGCAAAACTAGGCGCATTATACGCCAGGCACGACACATTGTAATGTGCCTAAAAAGGCACATTACATGCAGTAGCAATGATACACTGTGTGCCTCCATAATGCAATGTGCCTTTTTAGGCGCATTACATACACTAATAATGATAAACAATGTGCCAGTGATATGCATAATGCGCCTTTTTAGGTGCAATGCGCCTAAAGAGGTGCATTAAATTAACTACGCAAGGTATACCAGACACCAGATTTTTGAAAGGACCGTACTTTCAGGCGCCTAAAAACTGCCACGGCACCGCCAATTTTCAGACATTTCGCCTTTAATCTTGAACAGACTAACAGTGCACTATAAACTCGATAGAAGATAAGCTGTCAAAACATTTCATAGATCTACTTTTTATCTCTTGTACATTACAAACAATGACAAGAACAGCGGTTTTCCTAAAATTTTAATTAACACTTCACCTGCTTCCTTCTCTGTCTACGTGAAGTTGTGTGGCATGTTCCCAGGAAAATGCTCCAGTCCGTGTGTCCACCCGTTTTCCAGCTCCATGAAGCCCATCTGATCACTTCCTTCAGACACTATATGTTCTGAAAAACCCATAGGCTGCATGCAGATGATAAATTATGGAACCAGTGCTGAGGTCAATCAAGATCTCACCTTTAATAAGACCTGAAGAAACAATTACCGAAAATTAAAACAGAGAATATAGTTTGTTAAACCCATATAGATGTTGCAGATAAGGACTATTTTCCTTCTATCAGAATATGTAGACATTGGTTTCCTAATATCCCCCTAAAAAATAGTACAAATAATCCTTTTCTATGGGGGCTTAGATTTAGAGGAATTAATCTAATTCTTGTCTAAACTCCATCTCAGTGGTTCTCCAATACAGACAATCCCTATTAGCGAGAAGCATTACCTAAACAATAACCTGATAACAAAGTCTACCCCAAAGTATTTGTTTGAGGACCCTAACCCGATTCTTGTCATTATTAAGTATGATAACGTCCACCAACTTCTAGGTAACTCTATTTGATGTGTTATTGATTTTTGCTTTATTTGTTGACTGATTTACAGCTGATATTTCAGCTTATTTCAGTGATCTGGTATCTTTATGTTTTGATATACAGATAGTCCCGGGGTTACAAATGGGATATGGACTGTAGGTTTGTTCTTAAGTTCAATTTGTATGTAAGTCAGGAGAGGTATATTTAGTACATGTGTGGTGTGGAATGCTGGAACTTGCAGTTCTACAACAACAAATGCCAGTAATTCCACACCGCACATGTACTAATTGTATGGGTGCTGATTAGTACATGTATTTAACAAATGTTGCTGTGGTATGCTGTCACTTGTAGTTCCATGTTCCACAGCAGCTAGTAACTGTGGAAGTATAAGTGCCGATCATTCCACATGCAGCAGATTGTTAACATATCTACTAGAACACACCCAATACGGACGAAAATCTGTGGCTGTGACATGCTGGCACTTGTAGCATCATAACTGCATAGCTGCGAGGAACAACATGTATAGATCATGTCTACTACAACAAATTACTAATTGTATGATTGCTTGATTAGTACATGTATTATAAATATCTTCTTGCAGTGGCAAGCTGACACTTTTATTTTACAGCAACTGCTGCTGTGGAACTACAAAATTGAGCAAAGCCACACCAACGTCTGTACTAAATGTATGGGTGCTGATTAGTACATGTTTTTAACATCTGCTGCCAGGTGGGCATGCAGGCACATGTAGTTCCATAGCTACTACTGGATTGTGGATCTACAAGTGCCAGCATGTCACATCAGCAGAAGTTATAAACACATTTAACCAATCCACCACCCATACAACTAACACATTGTTGTGTGACATGCATACAATTGTAGTTCACAACTACAATTTCCGAAATGCCACACATGGTTGCTGATTAGTACAGTGGCAGGTGGACTGGGGAGAAGTAAGGGGCCATGAGAAAAAAAAAATAGAGAGAGTGAAGTCCCCCTGGGCTTATAGGAGTGTGTTAGGGAGATCATTCTGCCGAGTGCAGAAACATCATGGCCAGGAGGACTGTGGCAGTTGGTTCGGTTAAGGTTAAAGTTACATTTCACTGTGATCTGGTTTCCTTTCTAGGGCAATGTTTTTGATATTCATGATTCCATGAATAATATATAAGGTAAAGTACAAGTCCTTAAGACCCTACAGCAGGATAGCTCAGTGTTAACACTGAGCCCTGGGTCCTGGTTCCAAAAGCAACCACGACTGAAGTGAGTACCAAACAATCTCAGGCTGTAGGCTCGTGAAAGTATGTATGCTCTATAGAAATGCGGTTAAAAAAAATCCTAGATATTATTGTCATTGAAACCTATTTGGGAAATCTAAAGTTTACTTTTAAATGAATATCAGCATTCATGGTAAATGAAGTGCCTCATGTAGTCATTGAAAAGATCCACCTATAGTTTCCTGGAAAATCGGTGTTTCTATTGCAATGAAACATAAGCGCTCCCTGCGTTTCATCAACTAATTTTTCAAAAAATTAATTTTCATGATTTTATTTTAGTTCTATGGTGATCACAACTGGACCTGAATTTTTAAGAATCTCACAATCAAACAAAACAACACATCAATATGCTCAGTTGGTTGTGATAACACATTTAACCTATTACACTCAGAGATCCTAAATTGCCCTTCCTTATCATGTTTATAGTTAGTCCTTAAAAATACAGTTTGTTTGAAATCAAAGTGTGTTAAGAGACAAAAGAAAGGGATTTTTTCCCTCTCCTCAAAAACAGCAGGTGAAGGTCGAGTGATGTTTAGACACTATTTGGGCCCACATTACTATTCCTCACTAAAAGTATAGCATAAAATTAAAAAAGGCCGTTGAAAAATGCAACCAGATTTATCCATGGCTCATGCTGTATGATACTTTAGCGCATCTTTAATTTGTCTAGCTTTTTTGAGATCAACATTTCATTCACCTACTTTCCATGCATTTTGGGTGCAGTCTTTGACTTACATTTCGCTATGTATCTAACATCCACTTTAGAATTAAACCAATGCAAACAACAAGGATGTTTCTCAACGCCCACAACAAATGTGCCTTCTCATGCTGCAACCCAAATAACTTGCCGCCAACATTTGGAACATTTTAAAAAAACTTTTCTGGAAAAACCAACAATATAAATCTGACAATAGTCATTATTTGTATAATTATGCACCAGTGGCATTGAGTGCAACAAAATTTTGTAACTAAAAGAGTAATAATCAAAATAATACCAACATTAACACAGAACAATCAATGATACATACCGTCTATGAAATTATATCAAATTTAATGGGAAATACTAAGAAATCATCTCAAAAAACTTGTTTTCATCTTATCCTGAACAGTAAATTGCTCCAAAATGTTTGTCTGGAATCCAAAGCCATGTACGTTATAGAGCTTACGATCACCAGAATAAATGGTCTAATCTTGTCTCACAGAGGGTGACTGCCTCTTTCACCGCACTCAAGGGCCTTTAATATAATTCTCAGGTCACAATCCAACAATCTACTGTGTCAATAATAATTACTGATAACATCATGATGTATTATATCTGTTGAGCCATTGGATCATGTCGGTGATTAGAAAAACATTAATAACATGTCAAAAAAACACTCTGGATTAAGAAAAAGCGACCAATATAACAATCCCGAAACTTGACTATTTCATTTCTATTTGTTTTCAATGGATTTTTTAAAAGATCTTATGCCAACCAAGCAGTAAGACTGGTAGAATGATATTAACCCCTTACCTGCCATAGCCAGTTTTGCCTCTATCTGTTAGAGCCTCAATTTTGAAATCAGGATCTGTCACTTACTTGAGAATAACTTTTTGACACTATAACCTACCATGTGAATTCCGAGACTGTTTTTTTCGTGACACATTGTGGCTTTAATATAGTAAAGAAATTTTGGTTCCATAAAAAATGCTTGTTTATTTGTGAAATATATCAAAGTTCCATGAAGAATTTGAAAGAATTTAATAATTTCTCCAAACAGACGCATGTAAGACAGTAGAATAGAAGGAAGAAATCAGGCTATACCTTTAGAGTGCTAACTGAGTTAAAATGTTGATAGTGAGGCTTTCGAGAGGTACTAGCACTCTTCTTCATAACTGATGTTATACCACAAACTGAAAATACACAAACTTTTTATACACACAAGACATTGATCCATCAAAGGATTCTAAGAATTCTTAAAAATAACAAAATGTGAAATATAGAAGAACAGTTCTATATACAACCTGTCCCAGAATTTTAAACAATCTGGAAACTTTTGAGGTGTGACCGGGAGTGATCAGTAATTATTTCTCTTATCTTTATATGCAATCAGGAGATTTGTTGCACTCACAGTTCACACATAGTTTGACATGAAGCCTTGGCATGAATATTTTTAACCCATTTTGCAGAGTTTTAAATTTTGCATTAATTTATATTTCCCATTCCTCCTCTCCCTCTGATCTATAAAATTCTCCCATTAAACCGATACCCGAGCAAAATCTTCCAATGAATATTTTCTACAGAGAAATGAGTGGCCACTGGCATATCATTTCTGTTGATGATTAATGGTGGAATCTGTGTGAATTCAACGCTGGCTGAGTCTCTTGCCCTGTTTCCCCACAAAGAGGCCTGTGGTAGGACCATTGCATACACATAATCCGATACACCACAATTGGCCTAGACCTGCAGGAAAATGTCCCCCTAATTCTGTGCACGCTGCTGTGCTCGTGGAGAGGTCCACTGTTCAGCAGTGTGGATGGTCTGCAGTCTGCACCTGTTTCTGCAGGCAGGGTGAGGGTGCCATTTTTCAAGTTGGGGCCCCTTCAGAGCAACCGGACAATATTGCGCCACAAGGTTTTTGGTGGTTGCCGAAAGAAGGAGAGGGGGA
Organism: Phyllomedusa bahiana; assembly: GCA_025379985.1. NCBI lineage: Eukaryota > Metazoa > Chordata > Amphibia > Anura > Hylidae > Phyllomedusa > Phyllomedusa bahiana. The sequence continues at coordinate 131,105 of JAODAL010001350.1, read as the reverse complement.
CCTTGGAAATAATGTCTTTGAGTCTGTTGGTCCCTATGTATGCACAGGTTGAAGTTCCTGGCAGATCTTTCGTAGGATCTCCAGCTGTGGGTTGTAGGTGAACAACTAGGGCACTCGTTCTTCTTCTGTGTCTCTTTGTATTTGAACAAGAACATGTCACTGTTTGATGGAGGCCCGCTGAGCTGATTGGTTGTCAGTCAATTTTGTCTATATCCAAGTTGAGAAATTTGTCCTCAGATCCCAGAAAGGAGCTTGTCCAGGTACAGCTTTGTCGGAGCAAATACGATTTTACCGTATAGCCTGGCTGTAAATAATAAGACTGTTTTGTGTGCTTGGGTGGAACTGTCATTCCTGAGGTGAGGGGCCGTTCTGTCTGGTCGGTTTTGTGGAATACTGATGTGAGTAACCGGTGTGGTCTTTGGATGTGTATTGTAGTATCCAGAAAAGTGGAAATTTTGCTCTCTTGAATAGTAACGTTTAAGGTTAATGGTGGGGTGAAAGTTATAGAAGTCATTATGGAATTGAATTAGGGCCTCCTCGCCCGCAGTCCCAGTGTCAATGATCTCCATCAATATAACGGAGGTACATCATGGGTTTGGTGCTCGCATGTTTGATTAAATATGCTTCCTTCCATGCCGCCATAAAGAGATTTGCATATTGGGTCTCACATCTGGACCCATGGCAGTATCCCAAAGCTGTAGATACAGGGACAATCACCAAAGAAAAATAGATTGTGGCCTGAGTATGAACATTGATGAGCGTTAGTATACAGGAACCGTTGTGGAGGTCATTTTTTCTCCTAGGTGCACCTTGACAAGCTGCAACTCCAACCATGTGGGGAATGTTGTAAACCTAGATTCTACATCCAAGGTGGCCAAACATGGTGCCCTCAGGAAGTGGACCGAGTGCAATGAGTATGTTAATAAGGTCTGTAGTGTCCTTGAAGTAGCTTGGAGTATCTTTGACCAGGGGGTTGTTAGGAGATTTCACCCAACCTAGATTTCTCTGTCAGTTTGGTCCCAATGCCGAAATGATAGGCCCTCCCAGGGTTTGCCATCATTATATGGACTGTGAGCGATTTTGAAGTAGCACCAGCTTGGGATCCTCGATGGGATAAGCAATTCCACCGCTTCAGGACTGATTGGACACTTTTTATCATATCTTTAGGTTGTTTCATATATCCTCTTTGGGATCAATTTCCAAGTTTTTGCAGTATAGGATGGGATTTGACATTTGTCTGTTTCGCTTCCTTGGATAATAGTCCCAGAGATGTTCATCATGACTATTGTCGCTACTCCGCCGCCTCCGACCTGCGCCCCCCTTTGTCAGCAGTATATATAATAATAACCTGATTTTCTTTCAGTGAAGCAAAATCCTTCCTGTTCCTGCAGGGTTAGTTGTGTACATTGTTTCTTTTGTTTCTCCAGGATCTTCATATTTTACCTTGCTATCAGAACAGTCAATGTATTATGCCAGTGCTGCATTAGTTCCAGGCCGTGGTCCAGTAGATTTTTTGGTTGGTTTCGTTATTTGCTAGTTCTTGTCTCAGAGTCCCTGCTGTATGGAAGTCTTTCCTAGAAAGTAATTTCCCTCAATCTCATTTTTCCGAAAACTCCCCTCATATCCATTGCAGAGTTTTGACATGGTCAGTAGAGTGCTGAGGGCAGAAGGAGAGACCTTATTGGGAGATAACTTCTTCCATTTCATGTTTGTTATGGCTCATGGAGAAATGTTTACCACACAGGTCTGCCTGTGTCTGGGTGGTACTTGTTAGTTGTAGTTGATGGAAGAGCCTTTCTCCCATCAGTCCTCTGTAGCTTTTTTCTTTTGTTCTTGATGAGCATGTCCTGCAGTTTCCGGTAGTAATGTGGGAGTTGGCCTTCATCATCCTCTGTGTCATTCTCCAGTGATGTCTTTAGGGCTTTATCAACTCCTGTGTTCTCTTTTGTTGTTAATAGGATATTTTTATCAAATTGTTCCGCACCTCTCAGAGGTCCCGAATACATAGTTGTTCGTGCATATCCGGCTGTGTATTTGTAGGTGTGCCTGGTAGGTTATGCAGGGAGAAGCCTATTTTGGGGATGAGTCGTTTCCTTTTAACTTTTGTTAGAAGAAGAATTTCGCTGTTTTAAAGTTGTGCAAGTTATCTTAAGCCGGTTTTTCAGTTCCTTTCTTGAGCGGTACATTGTGGTATCTTCCAAGTTGCTAGTAGTAAAATGTCTGTATCCGTGTAGCCATAGAAAGTAGTAGAATAGTGAAGAAAACAGGCGATACCTTTAGGAGCTAAGCTGAGTAAATTGTGATAGTGAGCTTTCGAGAGGACTAGCTCTCATCTCAGACTGATGTTATTCAACAAACAGAAATACACAACTTTTTATGCACACAATACGATGGATCTTTCAAAGGATCTAGTAGAATTCTTAAAAACAACAAAATCGAAATATAGGTTAGAGAGCAGTTATTTACAACCTTCAAGAGATTAAACATGTCTTGAAACTTGTGAGGCGTGACGGGAGTGAATACAGTATTATATTCTCTTAACTTTTACATGCAAACAGGAGATTTTGTGCACTTCACAGGTTCAACATAGTTTGACATGAAGCGGCATGAATATTTAAAACCCATTTTGCAGGAGTTTTAAATTTTTTGCATTAATTTATATTCCATTCCTTCCCTCCCTCTGAGTCTTAAAATCTCCATTAAGACCGTTACCTGCAAATCTTCCATGGATGATTTTCTCCAGAGAAATGTCGCACTGGCAGATCAGTTCTGTTGTTAATGGTGAATCTGTGTGAATTCATACGCTGGCTGAGTCTCTGCCAGCGTAGTAATTTTCAAATTTTCAAGAAAATTTGCAATATACATTTTTTAGGGACCAGTCCAGTTTTAACGTGATTGGCCTCTATGTTAGGTACCCCCATAAAGGACTTCATCTAAGAAAATACACCCCTTAAATTATATCAAAATAGATTTAGGAAGTTTTATTACCCATTAGGATTTCACAGGAATTCAAAGCAAAATGGAGGTGTAAATTTCAAAATTTTACTTTTTTATTGCAGAATTTTTAATTTTTTATATTCCATTAATTCACAAGAACACGTTAGATGTAGACCCAGGGAAATGCAATTTAGTATTGATTCCCCAGATTCTGCTGTGTTTAGAGATATCCCATATGTGGCCTGAGCACACAAATTGGCTCAACCACAAACCTCAGAATAGGAGAAGCAGCTACCGGACTTTAAGGTCTCATTTTCTATTAAGATTTTATTTAGGTGCCATTTCAGGTTTGCGGACACCCTAAGGTGCTAAAACTTAATAAAAACCCATAATAAGATCCCATGTTGAAAACTACACCCATTAAGGAATATATCCAGAGGTGTAGTGAGTATATTGACCCCACAGCTTTTTCACAAATTTTTTAGAGTTAGGCTGGGAAAATGAAAAAATAATTTTTTTTCACAACAATCGCAATTTTTAGCTGAAAATGTTATAATATTTTTACAAGGAATCCATGGAAAAAAAAGCACCCAAAACTTTGTTAACGCAAATTCATCCAAGTTCGGCAATACCCTACATGTGGTGTAAAAAACTGTTGGGTGCATGCCAGGGTGTACAAGGGAGTTAGCGCTATTTGGCTTTTTAAACGCAGAGATTTTGGTGAGGGCCATGTCGCGACATTTGCAAAGCCCCCTAAGTAGCAGAACAGGCGAAACCTTCCAGAAGTCACCTCATTTTGGTTTCAACACCCCTCAGGGATCTCATCTAGGGGTGTATTGTGAATTTTGGGCGCACAGGTGTTCCATATTTTTTTTTAGCATTAGGTCATCAAAATGGCAGGGAAAAACACAGTTCAGCCATTGTTTTTTTGGGCTTCAATTTTATAGCGTTCGCCGTGCAGTGTAAATGAGTGGATAAATTTACTATGGGGGTCGGTGCAACTGCACTGATATCAATTTTATATAGTTTTTTATGTTTTATTACTTTTATGTTTACAAAAAAATAGCGTTTATTTTTTTTTTTTTTTTATTTTTTATTTGTCCCTATTCCTGATAGCCATAACTTTTTTCATTTATCTGTAAAGGAGCTGATTATGGGCTGTTTTTTTGCCCGATGAGTTGACTTTTTTTTACTACCGTTATGAGGTGCATATGATGCTTTTATCACTTTTTATTAAGGTATTTGTTGAAGCATATTTTGCACAAAATACAGCATTCCTGGTTGTTATTTTTATCTTTATTTTTACAGCGGTCCCCGTGTGGGTATAAATGTCATGCTAGTTTTACTCATCAGGTCGATCGAATACAGCGTTACCCAATTTTTATATTTGTTTTATGTTTAACTGCTTTTACACAATAAAAACACTTTTATTCAAAAAGAAAACAACTTTTTGCAATCGCCATAGTCTGATGAGCCATAAACTTTGTTAATTTTCTGTTTGATCAGAGTTGTGTAGGGGCCTTTTTTGCAGGCATGAGTTGAACATATTTATTGGTATCAATTTTGTGCCTGGACAAACTTTTTGATCTGGTTTTAAATCTGTTTTTTGGAAGGTAGGGTGAAGAAAATACTAAATACTCGCAATCCTTTAGAGTTTTTTATTTTTAACCAGGCGCCTCGCCCATGCAGTATCCGTGACAAGTTAGTTTTACTCTTTGGGTTGATACGATTACGGCGATACATAATTTATATAGTTTTTTGTTTGAAGCACTTTAAATTCATATTATTATTATTATTATTATTATTATTATTATTATTATTAATAATATTATTATTATATATAATATTGTTATATTATATTATTGTAAAACAATATTTATGCATCGCTGTCTTCTGAGAGCCATAACTTTTTTATTTTTCCGTATACAGAGCTTTGCAATGACGTTTTTTTTTTTTGCGGGTTGAATTGACGTTTTATTTGGTAAGTTGGGTAGGGGGGGGGGGGGGGGGGTATAACAATTTTGGCATTTATATCAGTTCTTGATTGCTTTTTATTCCATTTTATGTGCTACGGGATGAACAAAAATTGCAATTCTGTGACTTTTTTTAGGCGTTGACCGTATGAGTTAATTAACGTGACAGATTTATAGGGTGGGTCATTATGCATGCGGCAATACCAAATATACTTTATTCATTTTTTATCTTTTTTGGGGCAATTGGCGTTTGTGAAGGTGAAAAGGGAGATGGACGTGTTTTTATTTTATTTTTTGTGTTTGTGTTTTTACTTTTTTTTTTTACTTTTTTTTACTTTTTTTATTTCACTTTTTTCACTTTTTCCCAGTGGGGATTTTTGTAACAGCAATCGGCAGATTTCTGTACAATGGAAGACCTTACCTAACATTGCTGCTGTGTACTGGCCGCCATGGTAACCTCACTGCGAATTACAGCCCTCAATGCCATTCGTGGGGCATGGTGATGTAACCAGACTTACCAGAGTGCTTTCAGAAAGCAATCCGGGGAGTTTTGGGTAAGAAGATACATAGAGGCACAAAGGCGCCGTTACTGCGCCAATCGTAGCAGTTAGGACTCACTCTCCTGCCTACCAGCTTTCATTTATCGCGACCATGACCAGGTTGTCGATAATGAAAGCGTTACACACCTAGCAGGCCGGAGCTCACTCAGCCCTGGGTGAGATGCGCATGATGGCCATGCCGGTAATTACCGCTGGTTCCATGTCGCACCGTGCAGGGCTCGCTTGTAAACCCGCCACGATCAGGTCTAATGGTTTGAGCGATTACGTTGGCCATACGGCAATCGTCGATTGTCGATTAGCGAACCATCATCGACAAGATATTCGATGGTCGATGATAGATTATATCGATGACCATATATAGGCTATGGGAGAAACAACACCTTCATCTTACAAACCCAAACAGGGCAAGAGAAACTGGAATTAACAGCACAACACAAATGGATACGTGCTACAATCTTATGCAACACACTTAGGTTATAAAAGCCACAGAAAAAAAAATCACAGACCATTCACTATCCCTGTCTTGCACCAACCGCATGACCCTTAACCTGCATGACCCACAAATTTAAAGTGCAAGAAGGCAGTATGAATATCCCTGTCCTGGAACGCAGCATGACCCCAAACCTTCAATGACCCCCAGATTTTAAAAAGTGCCGGAAAAGGAGTCTTTCAACCACCATTTTAGTTACACTAGACATTGACTATACCGTGTTCGTACCACAGTATGACCATTAACTGTCCTGACCCCACAGAATAAAAAGTGCCTGAAAAAGAGTCTTTGAATCACCATTTGTTAGTTTCACTGACATTGACTATACCTGTCCTGGGCCACAGCATGAGCCCCCAAACCTGCCATGAACCCCAGATTAAAAAGTGCCGGAAAAATGAGTCTTTCAACCACCAATTTTAGTTTTCAACTGGACATATAACTGTCCATGTCCTGGTAGCGCTTGCCCCTCCGTATAGTGCGGACCAATTAGCTTTCACTTGAAATACTGGTGGATAACGCTTCCTGTTCCACCCAGAGCCCTTTTCTTGGCAATTCTTTTTCTCATTTTACCTCATGTCGGAGGAAATTGTCTCTGTACTTTGTTCTATGTCCGTTGCTTCCATACCCATGTCCACTCTGAATAACCTACATGTGTACAAGTTTTTCCTGTACCACCCTTGTAACAATCAGATAGAATTTTTTTTAATTCTAGAAACACATTTTAAAATTAGGATGGAATCCCACATTTCTGTTGTTTTATTCTTTTTTAATTGTATTAAATGGGTGTACTCAATACAGGGATTGATAGCTAATTTCAAAGATCATGTAAAAACAAGTCCATTTTGCAATATTTGTCCCATTAACAGTGTCATACCTATTCCTGTTATCTGACTAGCTACCATCACCCTTGAGGGCCACTCATGACAATTGTGACAGAACAAATGTCCTGTTAGAAACAAACATTTTTTTTATAATAGGACTGTATGTATAGCTTCATTCACACAGCAAAATCCACCAAAAATTCAAAGCATTGACCCTTGATCCACTTTGGAAAATTGTTAAGAACAATGTCTGTTAAGAACAACAGTTTATTTATAATAGGACCTGTAGTATAGCTGCATGTCACACGCAAAATAATGCCCCCAAAAATTCAAAGCATGACCCTTTGAGCCACTTTGGACAATTGTGAAGAAGAAATTCTGTTAGAAACAACATTTTGTTTATAATAGGACCTGTAGTATTGCTGCATTTTTCAAAGCAACATGACCCAAAAAATTATAAAAAAAGACTTCTCACCCACTATTATAAATTGTTAGGGAGAAATGCCACTTAGAAGCCACATTACTGTTTCCAAAGGACCATGAATTATTGCTGTATCTCACAGCAACATGACCCCAAAAAAAATTATAAATATGACCTTCTCAGCCACTATAATACAAAATTGAGAGGGAGAAATTCCACTTAAAAGCCACATTTCTTTTCCAAAGGACCATGAATTAGATGTCTGTAGTCACACAGCAACATGACCCCAAATAATTATAAATATGACTTACAGCTACTTAAAAATTGTGAGGTGAGAAATTGCCACTAAAAGCCACATGTCAGATTCCAAAGGACCATAATTAACTAGCTGTATCTCAACACAACATGACCTCAAAACATGCACAATGCAAATAAACTCTAAAGATAAAGTGTATTAAATAGGAATTACGGTGTAGTCAAAAATCTTGTGTCTTTACATCTCCTCCCAGCAAAACCAGCAAAATGAACTGTTGGGAAAAGAGAATAAAAATTGCAAGTAAGAAATTATCATATTAAAAAACATTTTCAAAAGGACCATTTCTGTATTGAAGAGGAATGGAAGTAACCGGCCAACAAATCGTGACCTCGGCAATTATGGGTCACAACAACATCATAGATCCCATAGCCCTGATTCATCTTGATGAAAGTCAAACGATCCACATTATCTGTGGAAAGCCGGATGCGTTTGTCCTGTAATGACTCCTCCAGCTGTGCTGAAGGTACCGCTCATATATGACGCTGGCTGCTGGCAGGACAACACCTCTATGGCGTTGGCAACGAAGCTCGGTGCCATTCGTCATTTTGATACCCAGAAGCTATTGGGTCCGGAACAAACATACAAAAACATCGGTGTGAGACGCAGATAGTCGTGCAGCCATGATCTTAGCAGGGACTTTGTGGTGTTGGAATGTGTACACTGCAATGCATGGTTGGTGAGAGTGTAAATAAAAGATTGCTAGAGGTCCACCCAATAGCTTCTGGCCACCTGCCTGCGCTGCTGGCTTGCCGCAACGGCTACCTGCACTCTACTACTGCTGTCACGACCCCGCGTGATTTTGATTCCACCGTGACATTTGGGGAACGTGAAAGCAGACGCAACAGATGTCTCCAGATGAGTCAAAACAGCAAGGTCTCCATACCTCATTTTACTCTCTATTTGGTGTGGGCTGGAAGGAATGCTGAGTTTTGTTTTGGTACCGGGGAACAGGAGAGAGGCCACCCAGTAACTGTAATTTTCATTTTGATTGGCCTGTAAAGCAAAGATCAAGTTGGAGGAAATGGAGCGATCCAAATCACTCTGTGCACGTAAGCCCGTTCTTTTAAAGGGAACTACCACAGGAGAATACATTCCCTATAAAGGAACGGGCTTACGTGCGTCAGTGATTATGTGATATATTTAATAAGCTTGTGAATGCAATAAGCAGTATTTGGGAAGACGTTATTACTCTAAACTGTCAAAGACGTTTTGATCACCGATATGGATATCCGACATGGTAGCTGTTAAAACAGCCTAACCAAGACATATACTGAAGTCATAACTCAAGAGAACCCATATTCCGCATTCAACCTATAGAGCAACATTCCCTGTAGCACTATAAATCGGGCTTAAAAAGTGCTCAAGCAAGAGAGGAAGTATATTTGGATATACAAACTGGGCACTCTGCAAACCTCATGGTTTGAATGAAGATCCAAGATGTCTAATATCTAAATCACTTTTATAATATTTTTAATATTAATATTTAGCCCAATAAGGTATTTAAAATCTCCCACATTTTATTTATTAAATAACAGATATATATATATATAGGTACATATATATATAATATATATATATATATAGATATATTTATATAATTAAAAAGTTTTTTTATTTTTTAGTATATTGTTTGTTTTTTAGAGTTAGCAATCTTCTTGAAATAGAGTATTATAATGATTTTAATGAATATATTGTATTATTCTCTATGTGAAACGGTTTTTACAAATGAGTAACTATGTATGGATGAAGAACCGTGTGTATCGTGTTAACCTCGTTTTCAACCTCTGAGGGAATTTCAAAGACAGACGGAACTTAGCATGCTAATGTCTGAGGAAGCCGGACAGCAGTCCGTGAAACGCCGTCACATAGAGAAAATAAAACACTTACTTTATAATAACGCTGTTTTGGAGCTAAATACTCTGTCTATTTGTAGCGCTCTAGTCCTATTTTTACTCCAATACGTTTAGTCTGAGTTCCCTGTAAATCCATGTGACTCTCAGCGATCTTTTACAAAATTGCTGTATTCACATTTAATGCAATGTGTGCTCAAAGAACAAAGCAGTAGTGTGCAAAAGTGAAAAAACGACGTATCTGTAAGTATTCTGATAATGAAAAGGTAATTTTTGGGCACCTATCAACCTTGCTGACTTGCTGGATCTAATTTTAAGTACAAGGTGGAAAATTCAACAAAGGTGGAATGGGCAAAAATTGAAAAAGAACACCACATGAAATGTATACTGATAATAAAAGTGGAAGTTTTGCAACCTAACAAAGAGACCCTGCATTTACTAGAAAAGCTGTGTATTCGCTAATATAAGATTCAGCTGCCCAATATCCAGTAAATAAATCAATAGAAAAACTGTTTGATAATAAAGCGTTATGATGTGCAATGTCTATCACTAAGTCTATGTGGAACTACATCCATATTCTTTAATAGCTTGTCTGTGTTACGCCCGCACCCTCCCCCCCCCCACCCCGCTCTCCTCCGTGAGTGACTTTACAGCGTTAGATCGCTCCCTTTAAAATTCTCTACCAAATCAATCTACATAAAATCTTCGCAATCTCTGAACTAACTAAAGTTGAAAGGATCTACAGCTAACCGTAAACTTTCCTCTTGAAGACATAGCATAATTTCGCTTAGCTGTTTGGACACAGGCAGAGCGCACGTCCTCCTGCTATGAGACCGTGATAGACACTGATCATGAACAGAAGTGCTGTTCATTAAATCAAGGTCCCAATTTGATTTTTTCCATGCCAATCGCACCATACCCATCCAGTCATGACGTCGCACACACATCTCACCCTGCTCTATTCTGTAAGCTGATTTGCTGGCCGCCAAAATGACAGGAAGCGCCGAAAATGGTGCGATCTTAATAGATGATGCACAGATTTTAACCTAAATTATCGCATGATCTAAAAATTTCGATCAACATAAAAACTGTGCCGATTTGAACTTTGTCGATAATAATCGCTCAACACTAGTCAGGACGTATGCATACGTCCATTAGCGGGAACGCACTTCCTGCTAGGACATATGCATACGTCCAATGTCGGGAAGAGGTTAAAGGGAATCTGCTGTTATTTATTTATTTTTTTTACTTATTAAAACAAGAGCCTGATCCATATTCTTTTCTTCTTAACTGTTTTTATTTTCTGATTTCTCAGTTCGGTCATCTCTATATGATTGTGGGGACAGCGTTCTCGGCTGTACTGCTTTTAGCAGCATTTAGAGAGATGCTTTACAGCAGCTTCATGCACATAGGAGCTTATGACCTGGATTAGTCCCATTGACCTCTATAGGAGAGACATGCTCTGAAAAGTGTCAGATTTGAGCAGTAACTCTTCTGAAACTACAGCACCTTTCAGGATAAGGGTTACAGTGCTGGAAGCAGCATGTCTGTCACTAGCTTGTGCAGTCCTCCGAAAGGGTGGCATAAACTATGTGACAGGTTCTCTTCAAGGTAAACACTAACCTTTTCTGCTGCCTCATAACACCAGCACCCAATATGCACTTCTACGCCATTATAATCACTGCCTCCTTATTCCACAAACTTCTTTACTATCCTCAGACACCTACACTGGGCAATGGTTTCCAATCTCACCATCAGTTTTACCCTCAGATCTGACCTCCAGTCTTCACCTCTTCTACAGCAATAAGAGCTTTATCACAAAACCCACACAACTCTGTTTTGCTCTATCCCACGCACACTCTTTCATACTCTCCCTGCTTCTTCTGGCTTCTGGAGACATATCTCCCAATCCTGTGCCCTCTCAGCACATTCCCATTTTTTTTCACCTACCTCTTATAGACCAAGCAGCACAAATTTCTGCAGCCCCATAAATCTCAAACCCATTCCCCTCACTCCCACCATCCCTATCCCTCTGGCTAGAGCTATTTGGTAGGCATGTTCTATGTGCAACAAACTTCCCTTCATCCACAAGCTTTTCATCTCACACAACCTATACTTCCTTGGTCTAATGGAAACCTGATTGACATCTTCTGATGCAACTTTCCTCTGCTGCACTCTCTTATGTCAGGCTTCAATTTACTCATATCCCCTGCCATGGTAGCAGGCATGGTGGAGGTGTCAGACTTCTCCTGTCACACACCTGTTCCTTTGTCCCCATTCCACCTCTGCCTTCCCTCACACTCTCCTCCATCGAGGAGGACTTTATCCTCATTTACTCACCCTCCAACCTTCAAGTGGTCGTCATCTACCGACCGCCATGCCCTACCAACGCCTTCCTTGACCAATTCTAGTCCTGACTTATTTAATTTTTTTCCACCGATATCTTCACTATCATCAAGGGAGATTTCTATATATTTCTAGATAATTCCCACTCAGCTGCCAGCAAACTCCTTTCACTCTCCTATTCTTTTGGCCTCTCCCAGTGGGTCTCTGAAGCCACTCATAAAGAGGGACACACACTGAACCTCAACTTTACACGCCTCTGCCCTTATCTAACTTCTCAAACTCTCCTTTTTCAATTTCTGACCACAAACTGCTTACCTTCTCCACCATCTCCACTCCGCCTGCCCCTCCTGACCCAAATCTAGTGGAACTTACAAATACCCTTGCATTCTCTCTGACTCATTTGCCCCTCTCTATTATATCCTCATTTGATGACCCAGATGGAGCCACCACTTTCTACAACAATGCAATCACCTTCACTCTTTACTCAGCAGCCCCTCTCAAACACAACAGAACCCACAAAATCAACAGACAACTCTGGCACACAGACTCCACCAAACAGCTGAGACGAGTTTCTAGATTTGCTGAATGCCGCTGGAAGAAAACCTGCTCCTCTGCTGACCTCGCCTCATACAAGCAATCACTACATACATTTACTCCACACTCGTCTCAGCCAACCAAGTTTACTTCACCACTGTCATATCTTCCCTGTCTCACAACCCCAAACAACTTTTTAACACATTCAACTCTCTTCTCCGTCCTCCAGCACTCCCTCCCTCATCTCTCCTATAGGCAGATGATTTTGCCACTCACTTCCTAAATAAGATCAATCTCATCCGACAAAGCTTCACCCTACAGTCTCCACTGCCCACCACTATTCCTGCACAGCTCCCAATGCCCAACTCTATAACGACACAGTCCCTACTGCCCTCTCTGATACCCGCACAGTCAAGACCGCCCTCCTCTATAACCGCACAGTCCAAACTCCCCTCCTCTATACCCACACAGTTCCTACCATCCTCCTCTATACCCATATAGTCCCTACCGTCCTTCTTTATTCCCGCTCAGTCCCGACCATCCTCCTCTACACCTGCTCAGTCCCCACCACCCTCCTCTATACCCTCACAGTCCCTACCATCCTCCTCTATACCTGCACAGTTCCTGCCACCCTACTCTATACTCGCTCAGTCCCCACCACCTTCCTCTATACCTGCACAACAGTATTCCCGCTTAACATGCTTCTCTACTGTCACTCATGACAAGCTTTCCTCTCTACTGTCCAAATCCAACCTCACTACCTGTAAGCTTGACCCACTGCCATCCCAACTCATCCAAGACCTTAGTGCATTTATCATCCCAGTCATCATCCATCTCTTCAAGCTATTGCTAAACTCTGGTATCTACCCCTTCTCCTTTAAGCACTCAGCCATCATAAAGAAACCATCTCTTGACCACTCCTCTCTGTCCAACTATTTCCCCATCTCACTGCTTCCATTTGCCTCTAAACTCCTTGAACAGCACATCCATCTACAACTGTCCTCTCACCTCTCCTCTAACTCTCTCCTTGACCCACTGAAATCTGGCATCTGACCCCAACATTCTACTGAAACCATCCTAACCAAAGTCATCAACGACTCAGTAACTGCTAAAGCCTTATGCTATTGCTCTGTCCTTCTCATCTTAGACCTGTCCTCTGCCTTTAAAACTGTGGACCACTTACTCCTGTTACAAATCCCTTCGTCCCTTGGCATCATGGACTTGGCTGTTTCCTGGATTTTCTTATACCTCACTGATCGGACTTTCAGAGTCTCTCACTCTCGCACCACCTCTGCCTCTCACACTTTCTCTGTTGGTGTCCCCCAGGGGTCAGTCCTAGGTCCTTTATTCTTCTCTATCTACACTCTTGGCCTGTGTCAGCTCATAGCATCACACGGCTTTCAATACCACCTGCATGCGGACGACACCCAGATTTATATCTCCGGCTCAGATGTAAACTCTCTGCTCTCCTGGATCCAAGACTGTCTGTTGTCCATATCCTCCTTCTTTTCTTCCTGTCTCCTAAAACTAAATGTGGATAAAACTGAATTCATCATCTTTCCACTATTCCCCCACCTGATCTCTCTATCACAGTCAACAACTCCACATTCTTATCAGCTCCACAAGTCCACTGCCTTGGGGTAACCTTTAACTCCTTTCTGTCCTTCAAACCACACATCCAAGCCCTTATCTTCACCTGTCATCTCCACCATATCTCCTGAATCCACTCATTCCTTAACTTTAATGCTAGTAAAATGCTTGTCTACACCCTCTGATCACCTGCCTAGACTACTGCAACACCCTTCTCTGTGGCCTCCCGTCTAGCACTCTTGCTCTCCTCCAAACCATCCCCAACTCCGCTGCCTGTCTAATTCACTTCTCTTATCACTACCCCCCTGCCAATCACTACACTGGCTACCCATTGCCTAGTGAATCCAATTCAAGTTAGTAACCCTGACCTACAAGGTTCTCCATAACCTCTTCCTTCTATACATCTCTACCTTAATCTATATTATTATTATTAATAAAAATTTAAAAAATAATAAAAAAATAATAATAATAATAAAAAATAATAAGGAGCGGGTCTGTTTGGGTTTGGACACAAAAAGGGCTTTCCCAAAAAACAGAAGGAGAAGCCATCAAAAAGGGGGGGGTATTGGAAAGGGGGGGGGGGGGGGGGGGGGGAAAAAAAAAATTTTTTTTTTTTTCTTTTGGGGGGGAAAGGGGGGGAAAACTTGGAAAAAAGCAGGGTAATAAGTTTCATTTTGGGGAAATTTGGGGACCCAATCTGTGTGAAAAGTATGAAGTAGGGGATGGGGCGATTGTGAAAACTATCGTTATCAAATTTCCATAGCAATATGGCAATTATCAGGGAAGATTTCCGATAATCAAAAAGGATTATCGCTGAGGACCTTTAAAAAGTCATGGGGGGGAACAAAAACCTTAAATTCTTACCCCCAAACAGGGTGGGGGAAGTTTGAATTAACATCCACAACATTTTAAACTGGAAAACGTGCAAAAAACATCCAAAGGCAACAAAGGTCACAAAAAAAACTAAAAGACTTTTCCCCTATCCCTGCTTGTACCACACATGCCCCTTTAAAAAACTGCATGGCCCACAAGAAAAAAGTCCCCGGAAGGCAATACTATTTGAACCCCAAAATCTTTTTTTACTTGGCCCTGGACATTGAATACCCTGTCCGGGGAAACGCAGCATGACCCTTTAAACCTGTTGACCCACGATTTGGGGGCTGTTACTGGGAGGACGGGGTTTTTAAAAATGTGGAGGGCAGGTTGCTTTAACCACTGAAGAACAGTTTGGCGGGGGCTTTTCCCGTTACTGAGATTCAAGGCCCTACCCACATGACGGGGCCTGATGGTCATGCAACCCAAATCCCTGGCTTGCATGTTTATCGCCAGCCGGGAAAGGGGGGCACCTTCTCTTGTACCTCTACCCCTTTACACCCCCTTTTTTTGCTCGCTTACCTCCTGCATTTCGCCCATGTTCAGAAAAATTAAAAATGTAAAAAGGTATGGAAAATTTTTGACAGTCTCTTTTTGAAAGACAGGGGAAATTTAAGTTTTTCTTAAAAAACCCTCTAATTTCCCCACAGCCAACTTGGATTTTAAAAAATTTTGTTTTTAGGGGAAAAACCTGTGAAAAAGCGGTCTTTGGTGGAAGAACCGTAAGACAAAATCAACAGTGTTCTTCCTTAAGTCCCAGGGATTTACAGCTGCCCAGTAGGACTAGGAATTGATAGTTTTCAACAAACTATCATACAAGTGTGCTATCTGCGCCAAACTGAGATTCACCGAGTTCAGTAAAACTATTCAAAAGTTACACGGTTGAGAAATTGCGTTTTTTGCAGCAATGACAAACGAGAACAGTTACTAGAAAATTTCTGTATCCAAATTTAAGTACAAGGTGACTCTTTGAACAAAACTGAGCTGCACCAAAGTGCAATACAGCAATTTAAAAATTATACGGATGAGAAAAGGTGGTTTTTGCACCAATGAAATACACCAAAAGTTACTAGAAAATTTCTGTATCCAAATTTAAGTAAAAGGTGGCTCTTTGAAAAAAACTAGGAGGCACAAAATAAAAGGTATAATTTCACCTCAGGTGCGAGGTGTGCTGGCCAAAAAGTGGTAAAAAAAAATGCCATTTCAATGCAGGTTCAAAGCAGAATCTGGGCTGCACAATTTACACCCTCCTTTCCAAAGCCAGCCTGTCAGTCTGTCAGTCCGTCCGCCCTCACCCTCCCCCCGCAGCTTTACAGTGCTAGATGCTTCTTTAAAAGTCTCTGTCTAACTAAGAACTGAAATTCTCTAATCTACCTATATTCTAATTTTCTCAGCTAAAAGCATAGTTGTCTGTACAAATAAAGAATAGAACTGTGTCTCTGAGCTGAGCTGAGCTGTATTGAGGAGAGATCTAGCACACGTTCTGCTCTCATGAGAGACACTGACACAATGATGAAGAACAGGAAACGCTGGTCTATGCAAAACGAGGTCATGTGATTTTTCCAGCCAATGACAACCATACACATCACAGTCATGACGTTGCACACCCAGCTCACCCTGCTCTATGCTCTAAGCTGGTTTGCTGGCCGCCAAAATTACAGGAAGCGCCGAAAATGGCGCGATAGTAATAGATTATCTGCAGATTGTCACTTAAAATATTGCGTGATCGGAAATTTCTGATCAGCCTAAAAATCGTGCCGATTTCAACTTTGTCAATTATAATCGCTCATCCCTAATGAGAAGCAGTCTGCATGTGAGTGGGGCTCAAGGAGAAATTTGTGTGAAATGGGAGCGTGTAGATCAGTATTCAGAGAGGGGGCCATGGGAATTGACCTGAATGAGAAAGAGGGGTAGGAGAGCAGAGAATGCCTTCTCTGATATGTGGGAGACATGGGGAGCAATCGGGACTAAAAGGTGGAAGTAGTCTGTAAATACAAGGGGCATGAGTAGTGTTTAAGGGAGATTAATAAATAGACTGTAGTCTGTAACTGGGGAGAAGTCTGTGTAAGAAAAGGGAACATGAAGACTGTATCATTAATTATACCACTTTTAGCTTGTGTGGTGTTTAAAGGGGGTTACTTTTACTGTGCAAGATACATAAGATAAAACCTTTATTGAGAGATGCACTCTTACCTCCTGGGACATAACCATTATCTGCAGCACAATATGAGGCACCATCTATTTGACACTGTTTTCTTTATCTGGTACTATTGTTTGAAGAACAGTATTTGAGGGAACTGTGCAACACATCAGGTGCAGCATGAGGGGCAGATGAGACACCAACAGGGACAGACCTGGAAGGAGGAAAGAAAAGTTATTCTGACATGTGCAACCATATAAAGAAACATGTTGAATTTTAGAGGAAACACACATCTCACACACAATCTTGCCATCAGTCGGCATGTACTCACACACAGAAAATGTAGATCCCTGGAAGGAGAAGCCCTGGCCTTACAGTATACATGTGTATGGTTGGTCATTTATCCTTTTGGAACTTATCCCAGCTACCTCTATACAACAGATGGAGATAAGCAGGTTAGTATGGACACTACTCATGGGCCAGTGCTGTATGTTTGTCCCTAGGCTAATATTTGCCAGATAGCCTCTGCTCACCATGCAGTGAACTAAAATAAATGTTTAGTAGGACTAAATAAGTCAGGATGAGAATGAAAAATAAATCAGTGAGCCCTACAAATTCAGCAAAAACATCAGCATAAAACTTCAGTTGAAAAAAAACATGTGAAACGTGAAAAAAAAAACAGTTAAAAAAAAGGTGAAAATTCCTGTCAGATACAACAAATATGTATAACACCGTGTAGAAATTTTGTTCACGTCCAATTTTTTAGGGAAAACCAAAAGGCTTGACTCTTTCTACACGATTGGGGCCCCAAAAATTGCTTTGCTTTTGGTTTTTGGGTGTAGGTGGCCCTTGCTGGTGTCTATTGTGCACACTTTAAACTAGTGGGGAACTGTTTAGAAATTGTAGAATTTTATGATGTAACAAAAATATGCTTGTGCTCTGGAAAGTGTGGGATTTTTGGGCTTTTTGGGGCTTTTTTTGGGCCACAGTTGAATCCCGGGGGGTCGAGGCCCGTTTTCCCCCATTTTTCCGGCGGAAACTGCGCCCTGATTTAGCCCGGGGGGGCCGGCGCCATAAATATCATGTAAAGTCCCCGCGCCCCCATTGTATGGGGCAAGTGCGGGGGGAAGGGGGCGCTGTGCGGCGTGCGCCTATCTTTCCCCGTCCGAGGGGTGTCTCATCATGGGGGAAAAAGTCCGCCGTCCCTCGCCGTGTGTGGGGTGCAGTGCGGGATTTAGGCGCGTCGGGATGCGCCGAGAATCTGTTACGATGCGGAAGGCTGGAAGCGGGGGAAAAATCATTTCCAAAATGTGGGCGGATATGAACAAAATGCCTTTTAAAGGGTTCTACATTTTTTGGGTCAAATCCCCCGGACTTAGGCGAAAGGGAAGCAAAAGCATAGGAAGCAATTTTACGAACGACAAAGCCGGTCTCGGCGTCCGGCTCCGTGCGGGCAGGAGTGTATTCCCGAAAAAAATCGCCTTTTTAAAGGCGGAAAACTTTGTCAAAAAAAAGCTGATGTACAAAATACACTTCTTAAAAAAAAAAAATCACTTTCCCAAAAAATCGAAAACGGCCCGCAATATCAAGAAATAGATTTTTGTAAATTTGCCGGGGAAATTTCATAAATTCAAATCCTAAAACCTTTCTCATTGGTGGCAAAAACCCGGCCAATCAAATAGGAGCGAAAAAGCCCCATTCTGCCATGGAGGGAATTGACCAATCAGAATAGGAGCGACAAAGCCCCATTCAGCCTATGGAAAAGTTTAGACCAATCAAAAAGGGAGCGACAATGCCCATTCTAGCCTTGGGGGGAGTTTGGACCAAATCAAAACCCACGGGGGGGCAGTTCAAAATACAGTAAAAAGGGCTGCAAAGAGCTGATTGGTGAGCTAGCGGGGGCTCCCAGCTCGGCCAAACAGAATAGGAGCGACAAAGCCCCCTTTCTACCCCTTTGGAAATTTTTAGACCAATCAGATGGAGCGCAAAGCCCCATTCTAGCCTATGGAGAAAAATGGACAATAAATTTTAAAAAAGGCGGGGAAGTTCAAAATACAGAAAAAAACAGAAACGACTGATTGGTTGAAGCAGCGGGGGGCTCGTCCAGCTTAGCCACTCAAGCGTGAGCTACTTTCTCATAGAGTTTTTATGGGGAAAAGACATTCGAGCGCGTCTTTGATTGGCAAATTTCAAAAGACCCGCCGAAATTTGGACCAAGGGGAAAGCAAACGACCCCTTCCAGGGGTTTTGAAATTCAATCTGAAATAAGCTGTATATGGCCGAAATCCATTATAACACAACACAATTTTTTCACGATGGTATATAAAAGGAACCGAATTGTGGCTAAACGAAAAAAAATATTAATTCCATAAAATCATTTTTTTTCGTTATTTTCTTTAGCCAAAAGGATAAAGATGGGGGCCAAAATAAAAAAAAAACATTTTTTTGGGAATTAATATTTTTTTTTCTTTTCCACATATTGTATTCCTTTTTTATACACATCGTGACAAATTTTCGTAGTGTTATAATGTTTTGGGCCCATATAAAGTTTGATTTCTTTGCAAAAAAACCCAAAGGACCGCTCGCTCCCCATTTTGGCCCAAATTACGGGGCTTTTTGAAATTGGGGCCAACCCCAAAGCGCCCCTCGAAATTTCTTTTCCCATAAAAAACTCTATGAAAAAAGGTACCCTCCGGCTCGTTTGGGGCTAGCTGGACGAGCCCCCGCTGCTTTTCAACCAATAGTCTTTTTTCTGTTTTTTTTCTGTATTTTGACGGGTCCCGCCTTTAAATATGATTGGTCCATTTTTTTTTCCATAGGCTGAATGGGGCTTTGCGCCCCTTTCGGGATTGTCCCAATTCTCCCCCATAGGATAGAAAGGGCATTGTCGCTCCTATTCTGATTGGCTGGTTTAGCCGCCCAAATGAGAATAGCTTAAAAAATTTTGAATTACTGTTTTTCCCGGCAATTCCTCTATGGAATTCCTAGGTGCGGGGGGTCTCGGCAAAAAACGCGTTTTTCGGGTTTTTAACTGCTTTATTTTTTAACCCAATTTTTCCTCCCTTTTTATTAAAATTTTTTTTCCTTAATAAAAATGATTTTTTTTATTCATCTCCATGCCGCCCCGGGGCGAGGCCGACTTTTCAGGCGCCCATCTTCCATAGACTATAATGGGGAATAGCCCCGGGCCTTTTGAGGTTTGGGATAGCCAAGCTCCCGCTATCACCCAATCAGTCTTTCTGCTTTTTACTGTATTTTGAATTATCCCCCTGTGGATTCTGATTGGCCCCAAACCCCTCCATGGGAAATAATGGACTTTTTCCTCCTTTGTTGGTCAATTCTCCTCATAGGTAGAAGGGGAACTTTGTCGCCCATTCTGATTGGCTGAGCTGGGCGAGCCCCCACAGCTCACCCAATCAGCTCTTTGCAGCCTTTTTACTGTATTTTGAACTTTCCCCCCGGGGATTTTGATTGGTCAATTCTTCCCCATAGGTTTTAATGGTTCCTGTCGCTCTTTTTGATTGGCCGGTATTTTCCCACCAAGGGAAAATTTTTTTTTAAGTTTTGAATTACTGTATTTCCCGGAATTTAAATATATATTTCTTGATATTGTGCCTTCAGTTTTGGGAAAAATTTTTTTTTTTTTTTATGTATATTTTTTGTAATTCAGCTCTTTCTGACCTGTTTTCCGCCTTTTAAAGGCGATTTTTTCGGAATCACACCCCTGCTGCACGGAGGGGGAGCGACGAACTTTCTGTCCGGACTTAGATCCGCTTCCTCGCATGTTCCGATCCTCTTCACTTTCCTCTGTGGGGAGGTTTTAGACCAAAAAAAAAACCGTCTGCTTGCGGACTCCCGGGGACGCCGCGATTTTGGGAGCCGGGGGTACATGCCTCGGAAAAACGACGGGGCCCCGGGTCCCGCCCCGGAAACGCCTACCCCCGCCCCACCGCCCCCTGCCCCCCATCCCCGCCCCTTTCTGCCGACCGCAGCCGAATTGCGAACCTGCGTCCGACACGGGATTGGGGGCTGGGGCCCAGTGAACCCCCGAAAAAGGCGTAAACCCCTTTCATACATGTCCCCTTTTTGAGTCCTGAAAAACCCAATACATAACCAACCAAGGTAAATTTGAGCAATTGCTAAAATTCAATAAAGTTTAATATAATTTCAATATATTGAAAAACGTTGTGTAATCATCTGTCTTTTAAAATTTATTTGTCTAATGTTGTTTGTTTAAGGCAAAATTTTTCTAAAAATTTGTGAGGCCCTGGGATCAGGAGATCATCAAAACACTAACAGCAAAGTTTGTCAATAAAATACAAGCACTTTGCAAAATTCATTTGATTTAACATTTTTAAAAACACCAGTATCCCCATAAATGACCTCCCCTAATGTATCAATAAATTTTTTTGGACAGAAACTGTAGTCCCCCCCACGTCCGCAATCCCTCGCACCTTAAAATACAACGAACCGCCAATGTGAGAGAGCCCTTCCCTCACATCAAACTTCATGAAAAAAAACCAGCAAACAGGAACCCCAGCAAAAGGTTCCCCTTTTAAATTAAAGGCACTGGGTTTTTCCCCTTTTAAAAAAGGGAAAGCACCTTTTCTGTTGGCCTGTTTGCTGGGTTTTTCTTCCCAAAAAAACCCCCTAAGTGAATGGAAATGGGACCGATTCTTTGTAAAAAAGATTTGGCTTGTGGGGGGAAAAAAGCAGCTGGGGCACATGAGAAACAAGAGGGGTGAAGGGTTTTGTTTGAAAACCTCCCCACCCCCATAGAAAAGGTTTTGGGAAATCAAAAACCCAATTTTGTCCATATAATCCTTGTAACGTCGGGGCAAAATTAGCAGGTTCAAATCACAAAAAAGTTTTCCCCCCCTCCCCAGCCCCCTTTGGATGGTGATGGGGCCAGCCCTAAACCTGTTTTTAATTTTTTTTGTTGGAGATAAAAAATTAACAAAGATTAACTTGACAAAATGATGAAACCATAAAAATAAAGAAAATATAATAAATTTTTGGTGACCCCTTTAAGACCCCTGGGGGTTGCTCAGTCAGGGAAATCCAATCCCACAAAAAGGTTTTGGGGGGGAAATTTTTAAACCAAGCATTTTTTAAAATGGGGTTTTTCAAATTTTAAATTTTTTCCAAATTTTTTTAAAAAAAGGGAAAAAGGAAAATTCCCAATGTACAAATCATGTGCAAAATTCAGTTGCAACCAACATAGGGGAAAATTTTTTTTTTCATTTTTTTTTTAAAATCTCATAAAGGGAAAAACTTTTTTCCCAATTTTTTACACTTATATTTTTAACCCTAAAAAAATAATATATTTTGGAAACCCCCAAAAACCCCAAAAACCACCCAACAAGCGTCCTTTGGGAAAAAGGAGGGAAAAGTGGGTGGGGAAAAAAGACATTTATTTTATAGGGAAAAACGGAAAAATTAAATTTTGTGGGCCAAGGAAACCACCTAAAAAAAAACGAATGGTTTGTTTTGGGTTCCCTTCCCTGGGCCCAAAAGGTTTCGGCTTTGTGGGGGCCCCGGAGGGATAAAATTACTTCGGGGCGGGGCGGGCAATTTCCCCCGGGCTTTTTCCGTGGTCCAAATATTGGAAAAATGACATTAAAAACAAAATTAAAGGTTTTGGAGGAACCTAAAGAATAATTTTAAAAAAAACCCAAAAAGGCCCAAACTGAAGGGAAGGACCCTCCCCAAAGGCCTTGTTCCCCCCCGGGAAAAACGCCTTCCCCATGCCTACCCCAGGAAAGACAGGGGGAAAGCTCGGGGAATGAAAGGGCATTGCTAAATTTCTTGGTGTAAAAATAGAAATTTTTTCTTTTTCTTAGAACACTGACCGGGCTTTTTTTCCCATTGGGGAAAAACGGTTTTCTAAAATTTTAAATTGCAACAAAATTTAAAAGGGGGTCTGCGGGTGTTTGGGGGAAAAAAATTCTAGCAGGGGTACG
The DNA here is from genome assembly GCA_025379985.1 of Phyllomedusa bahiana. Lineage (NCBI taxonomy): Eukaryota > Metazoa > Chordata > Amphibia > Anura > Hylidae > Phyllomedusa > Phyllomedusa bahiana. The sequence continues at coordinate 108,291 of JAODAL010001350.1, read as the reverse complement.
GGAGAAATTTAAAAACGGGGTTTAGAGGGGAAGGACAATCTAGAAATGCAGGGGTAGAAGTTAAAAAGGCCGTCCCCAAAACTGAGTAAAAATAAAAAATCCCATGCTAACTATTTAAAGGGGGTAATTTTAAAAAACCCCATCCCTGTCTACTAAACCTAAAAATTTAACAACCCCATGCCATCCACCAAAGGAGAGATTTTTAAATTAAAAATTTTAAATTTTTAATTATTATCTTTTTTTTTGGGGAGCCCCCTTGGTTTTCCGGGGTCAGTAAAAATTCCCCGGGGGGTAAAAATAAAAAACTTGGGTCAAACAAAAAACAAAGTAAACCCAATAAGTGACTAACAACTTGTTACAAGGGAAAGGGGCCCCGGGCCCTTAAAGGGTTTTAAAATCAAAAGGGAAGGGGGTGAAGAACAAAGGTAGGGGCACGCCCTTTTTTTGTGGGGCGGGGGAGTGAAACCCCTTTTTAAATTTTTGGGGTTTTTTGGGCAATCCTAAAAGGGGGGGGTTTTCGGGTTCCCTTTTGGAAGCCTAAGAGAGGGGAAAGTCAAAAGATGTTGGGGCATTTGAGTTCCAAAGGTGGGGGACACAGAGAATTTTGGAAACCCGGTTTAGTAAAGGAAAGGTGAAAAAGAGGAAAAGGCAAGGGAAAAGGGCCCCTTTTAGGAGTGGAGGTTGCTTGAGGGGGGGTTAATTAGAGATTAAGGCAGAGATATATAAAAGGGGAGAGGTTATGCAAAGACTTGTGGGGCCCAAAAGTTCCCTAGCTTGAACTGGATTGCGGGAAAAGGGGTGGCCAGTAAAAGGGATGGGCAAAAGGGGAGAGGCAGGGTAGTAGCGGGAGAGAGAAACCAACGGGCAGCAGAGTTGGGGATAGTTTAAAAGGGGATAAAGGGAAATAGCTGGGAGGGCCACAGAGGAGGAGGGTTCCCGGGAGCCCAAGGGGGAATGACGAGGGCCGGAAACCAGTTTTTTTGGGGTGTTTTCCAGAATTAAGGGAAATTTGGGCGGATTCTGGAGTATTTTTTAGGGGGAAGGTTAAACGGGTAGAGTGGGGGTTTAGATGGGGCGGTTTAAAGGGACAGATTGGATTTTTAAAAAGTTTACCCCAAGGCAGGGGCCCTTTTGGGGTTTGGGAGAGTGTAGCCAAAAAAACATTGATAGAGAAAATGGGGTGGAGAATGTATAATTCCATCCCGTCCGTCGGGAAAAGGGTAACTTTTTAAATCCCTTTGCTGCCCCTACTGAATTTTTTAATTTGTAGGGACCCCAAACCCCATATAATAAACATGTTAGGAAAAACCCCAAACCCCTTTGACGGAATGAACAACTGGGGGAGAATTTATGATTTCTATTCACAAATCCCAGAAGCCCTGCAAGCCAAAAGGGGGGAGCTTTGAGGCGCAAAGTTTCTAAAAGGAACAAATTGATGTGGTTGGTTTTGCAAAAACCCAGGGCCCGGGGACCCCCATGTTTGGGGAAAGTAAACCTTTAAAAGGTTTTTAAATCTATTTTAGGAAGGACAGAGGGGAAACAGGAAGGGGGGAGGAGTGTGAAAGGGGAGTGATTGTATGCAAGGGGGTTATATGAAGGCAAATAGAAAGAGGCAATAGGGGGTGGAAGATGAAAAGTGGAAAATTGAAAGGTGTAAAGGGGTTTAAAAGAAGAATTTTTTTACGAAAACCCTAAGACCCCCGAAAAATCACTGGGGAAAAATAAAAAGAAACAGGTGCCATAAACAAGTGGAAGGCAGAAAAGGCGGGTTACAGTAGTAATAATGGGCAATTTTAAATTTCCCAGACATTGACTGGGGACAAAAAAAGGGGAAAAGGGGAAAAAATTTTCCTAAATTTCTTTTACGGGAAAAATTTTTAGGGGGCAGTTTGTGGAAAGGAAACCCCCCAAAAAGGGAAAAATCTCTGTTGGATCTGGTTTTATTTCTAAAAAAAGCAGAACTTTTTGGGAATTTTTTCCCCCTTTTTTTCTGAAAAATCTTCGAAAACCCGTGACCAAAAATAAAATTCATTTTAGTGTAAACGGGAAAAAAGAAACAGAGGGGGAAGGCAAAAACATTTAAATTTTTAAAAAAAGGAAAAATTTCCTTTTATTGAGGGCCAAAAATCCAGGACATAAAATGGGAGAAGTTTTTTATCAAATTGAAAAGGAAAAAGGGCCAAATTTTGGGAGGCTTTAAATATACTCGGGGGGAAATTGATAGTAATATATTATTCCTAGGGGTAATTAAGATTATAAATTAAAATTTAAAATCCAACATGGCTTCTCCCTTACAGTGCATAAACAAGTGAGCGGGAGAAAAAGGGGGGGTTACATTTGTAAAAAGGGGCCCAACTTTAATTACCCAACATTGCCCGGGGGAAACAAAATGAAAAGGGGAGAAATTTCCCTCAATCTTTTACGGGGAAAATTTTTATGGGGCAGTTTGTGGAGGTTCCCACTAAAATGATCCCCTTTTGGGATCTGGTTTATTTTCTAAAAAAGGGCAAAAATTTGGGTTGGGATTGGTAAAATTTTTTCTAAAAAACTTCGAAAACAAAACCAAAACAAATAAAATTTCATTTTAGGTAAACGGAAAAAAAAGAAACAGAGCGGGGAAACCCAAAACTTTTTAATTTTAAAAAAGGTCAATTTTCCCTTTATTGGGGGCCACAACCCAGAACAAAAAGGGAAGCAGTTATTATAAAATTGTGATGAAAACCCCAATTTGGGGAAAGGTGTTTTAAAAAATTATACCGGGGGAAATTGATAGTAATATAGGGTATTCCTATGGGTAAAAATATTAAATAAATTAAAAATAAATCCAACATGGCTTCTACCTTTTGTTAAAAAAAACAAAAAATAATAAAAAAAAAGGCCATTTAAAAAAATGTAGGTCAGGGGGGTCGGCATTAGCCTTTGAAAATTACAAGGATCTCAATAAAATTTGTAAAAAAGGATAAAAGGGAAAATAAAATACAAAATGAAAGGCAGGGGGCCAAGGAAAAGCAAAAAAAAACCCCACAAAAATTTCCCTTTAAACAAAAATAAATCCCAAAAAAAGCCAAATTAAAAGAGAAATGTAGCCCCTTTAAAATAACATAATGAGGAGCGGGGCCCACGGGGGATCAGGAAAGGCAGAGCTACTAAATGTTTTTTTTTTTTCAGCTCTTTTAAAAAACAAATAGGAAAAAAGGCACTAAATTAGGGTTGGGCCCAGTTGGATTTGGGTTGGTTCCAGTCCCTTTTTAAATACATCATCTGATATACTTTTTAAATTTGGGCCCCTCCAGGGTAGAAAGGGTCAAACCCCAATTTAAAAAAAACTGAATGTGAACCCCCTCCGGGCCCCTGAGGGCTGACACCCAATTTTTCCCTTAAAACAACCCCAGTTTGGGTTGTCAGTGTGCCTCTGTAAAAGAAAATTTAGAGTTTCTTTTGGGGTTTGACGTTTTTATTTCCCAAGGAGACTGGTCGGGTAAAATGTAATTTTCCCAAACCCAAAAAAAAAACCCAAGTCTTGCCCAGGAAATTTATAGCCCAGTAATTTTTAACATCTTTTTGGGGGGAAAAAATGTTTGAGGGGCCCCATAAGGGATTTAAAACAAGAAATTTATGTGGCTGAATAAAATAAGTGTTTGGGCCCGCAGGGGTTTTTTCAAGGGAAAAAAAATTGTAAAAACCAAAACCTGATCTTTTTTATGAAATAGGGGGATTTAAAAAGTCTGGCAGGGGGGGGCCGGCGGGGGGGTTAATTGTTTTTTTTAGATTTTTGAAAAAGGCTTTGGACACTTTTCCCCCTCATAACCTTTTTTTGTAAATTAAAATCCATTGGGTTTTAAATAAGTTGGGGAAATTTGGATAAAAAACGGGCTATAAATTTTTTTCTCAGAGAGTGATAGAAAATAAATTCCAAACTCTGGGGTGGCCTTTGGTTTTATGAGTGAGGACACAGGGCCCTCAGAAAGGGGGTTTCCCCCTTTTTTTTTAATTTGTTTTAATTTTAATGATATAGTGAGGGGAATTAGTACTAAAAAATTTTTTCCAAATTTTTGCAGATGACCCCAAAAAAGCTTTGAAATTGAAATTGAAAACTTTGGAAATTTTAAAAAAAGAAAAATTTTTCAAGCAGACCTGGACACCCCCCCTAGGTTTTTGGGAACATTTTATTGGCAAATGAAGTAAAAAGTGGATAAATGTAATGTTCTGCATTTTGGTACAAAATCGGGCCAGCATCCTATGTCCTATGGGGAGTAAAAACCTTAAAAGAATCAAAATTTCTTGAGAAAAAATCTGGGGTTTTTTTGTAATTAAATTGACTAAAGAACCAATATTTTTGCCAATCAGCTGTCTCTAATTCAAAAAGATATGGGCGTGTTTTAAAAAAGAGGCTGGACTCACAGGAGAAGGTTTAAAATTTTTAAACGTTAAAAAGCTTTGGGTGCTTTTTCATTTCGTGTTTCCAATTTTTTAAAAAAAAGATGAAAGGATTAGAGAGGTGCAAAAGACAAAGAAAAACCAAACAAAAAAGGGGGGAATGGAATATCTTAGTTATGAAGAGGTTAGAAAAATTTTTAACTTATTTAGTTTGGGAAAAGAGGGGCTCCGGGGGACATGTTTAAATTTATTTATTATTTAAGTATATAAATGGTCCCTACAGAAAGTATGAAGAAACATTTATTTTAAATGTAAAGCCCCCTCAAAGGACAAAAGGGACATTCCTTTCAGCTGGAGAAAAAAGTAATTAGGACGTCATGTTTTTAAAATTTGCGTTAAACACAGAAAATTTTTCATGCCCCCAAAAATTAGTGTGGATTGCGCCGGGATTTATGACCCCTCAACTGAAAGGTCACAAATCAGGCACATTCTAGCACTCAGGCAACAATTCGGGATCTTTGAAAGGGGTATACCTGTTCCAACTGTAATGTGCTCAGAAATGCCATGGTGAAGCTACAAATGTGTAGCTTCGCCATGGTTCAAGTGCGCCCCGCCTCCCACATGCCCACCGAGATTGGGCACATTACATAGCGCCGCAGGTGGGTGATTTAAGGGTGTCTGAATGGGGCTCTGTGTGAAATCGGGCTGTAAAGACGTCAGATATCTGACACAGCCCCGTTCATACATGTCGCCCTTATTCTCTAGAGGAGAAAAGCGTTTGTCACTGTGAGAACTGTAAATCTGTAAAAAGCTAGGCTTAAACTCTTTATCTCCCTCCTTTCACCCACATTTTCCCCACCCTTGGTTGAATTTGATGGACATTTGACTTTTTCCAACCGTACTATGTAAATGTGTAACTATGTAAGGTATGTACTTCTCACAGTGGGCACTTAAGATGCTTTTAAAGATCTCCCATTTATTATCTGTTCTTTTATTTTTAAACACCTCGTCCGAGTCAATGCAGTTTAGGGCTCCTCTACAGTAAGCAGATTGAATTCAGCCTTCCTAAAATTCAGGGTTTTAGGCTCCTCGACAAAATACTTTATTGAAGGATAAATGGAAATCTATTTTTGTAATGGTTCGGTGGATTCGCTGGTCCACCGCAAGCGATGATAGTTAAGTCATGCCAGGGAGTGGAGTCTAAGTAGCCCCCATAATTCACAAGAGCCTGCCGCAAAGCGGGATGGACTTGCTGTGGTGTTAGGCTACCAGGTCGCTACCCCTGACGTGATTTGCTTGCGATGGCGGCCGGGGTAATGCATGGTACAAAATCGTAATCCAGAGACGGGGACAGGCAGGAGGTCAAGACAGGCGGCAGAGGTTCGTGGTCAGAGACGGGCAGACGGTCAGGGCAGGCGGCAAACAGGCAATGTCAGGAAACGTAGCGGAACGGACTGGTACACGGGTAATCAGACAGAACTCAAACACTCTCAAGACAAGGCAATGCGCACCAACAATCTGACAGAGAGTGCAGGGGGCGTGTACAATATATAGGACCAGCGGCTGGAAATTAGCAAATTATCGGTGCGCTGGCCCTTTAAATCCAGAGAAGCCGTCGCGCGCGCTCTCTAAGCAGCGGGTATGTGCACGGCGGCCAGCACAGGCAGGAGCAGGGGACACAGGAGCGTGGACGGGTAAGTAACTAGGCGCCGCAGCCTGGGCACCAGGGGGATGGTCGCGGGCGGAGGGCAACGGCACCCGCGCCGGACCCCATGACAGTACCCCCTCCCCTTAAGGTCTCCCCCTCTTTTTACGAAACTTGGAGAGGAGGTCAGACGATAGATTGGTCTCAGTTTCCCACGAACGCTCCTCTGGCCCGAACCCCTTCCATTCAATAAGAAAGAACCGCTTCCCCCTCACTGTCTTTAACGCCAGCACCTCCTTGACCTCAAAGATGTTATCAGCGTTGGCCTCAAGAGAAGGCGAGACAGATCCACGGGAGAAGCGGTTCAGCACCACAAGCTTGAGGAGAGAAACATGGAAGGAGTTCGGGATACACAAGGTAGGAGGCAAGTGGAGCTTCAGTTGCCGAAGTACAACAAAAGGGCCCAAATACTTAGGGCCTAACTTATAACTGGGCACCTTGAAGCGAATATACTTGGCAGATAACCAAACCCTATCACCTGGCTTAAATATGGGCGGAGGTCTATGGTACCTGTCAGCCTGAACCTTGGTGTGAGCGGAGGCCCATAGAAGGGCCTGTTGTGTGACTTGCCAAAGTGCCTTGATGTCCCGCACCTGGGCATCCACGGCAGGAACGTGACACGAGGTAGCCAGAGGGAGAGGCGGGTGGGGATGTAGTCCAAACACAATAAAAAAAGGAGAGGTTCCAGCGGACTCTGAGTCTAGGGAATTATACGAGAATTCCGCCCAGGGGAGGAGGTCAGAGCAGTTTTCCTGACGGGCAGATACAAAATGTCGTAGGTAGGTGCCTAAAACTTGATTAACCCTCTCTACCTGCCCGTTAGTTTGAGGGTGGTATGCAGACGAGAAGTCTAGCTGAACCTGCAACTGACCACGTAGAGCCCGCCAGAATTTCGAAACAAACTGGACCCCCCTATCCGAGACGATATGCAACGGGAGACCGTGTAAACGAAAAATGTGCTGAAAGAAGTGCTGGGCAAGCTGGGGGGCAGAGGGCAAACCGGGCAGAGGAACAAAGTGAACCATCTTCGCGAATCTATCTGTCACCACTCAGATGACAGTGTTTCCAGAGAAGGCCGGGAGGTCCGTAACAAGGTCCATGGCTACATGGGACCAAGGTCTTTCTGGCACCGGGAGAGGCTGAAGCAGACCCGCGGGTCTGAGACGAGGGACTTTATTACGGGCACAGGAGGTACAGGCCAGGACAAAGTCTCTAACATCTTGAGCGAGAGTGGGCCACCAATAATAACGAGCGATTAGCTGCAGGGACTTATGGACTCCAGGATGACCCGCTGTTCGTGAGGCATGTCCCCACTTCAGGATACGAGGCCGCATGGCAGGGCGTACGTAGGTCTTCCCAGGAGGCAGATGTTGAAGGTCCACGGGGGCCGCCGTGAGGAGACGTTCAGGAGGAATTATGTGCTGCAGAGGCGGCTCCAAGCCCACTGTGTCCGAGGATCTAGAGAGGGCGTCTGCTCTGACGTTCTTCCCAGCTGGCCAAAAGTGGAGAAGAAAATCAAAGCGGGCGAAAAAGAGTGACCACCTGGCTTGCCAAGGGTTCAGTCATTGGGCAGACTGAAGACAGAAAAGATTTTTGTGATCGGTGAATATATCGATGGGGTGGCGAGCTCCCTCCAGCAAGTGCCGCCATTCTTCTAAGGCTAACTTAATGGCCAGTAATTCGCGATCACCAATAGTATAATTCTTTTCAGCTGGGGTGAAGGTTTTGAGAAGAAGCCGCAAGTACATAGTTTCCCAGTGGAGGTCGTCTGTAGGAGGACAGCGCCTGCACCTACTGAGGAGGCGTCCACTTCGAGGACAACTGGACGCTGCGGGTCCGGGCGAGACAGCACTGGAGCAGAAGCAAATGCTGACTTAAGGCGAACAAAGGCTTCTTGGGCTTCTGGAGGCCAGGATTTGGGGTTGGCAGTTTTCTTCGTAAGAGCCACCAGCGGGGCCACGAGCGTGGAGAAATGCGGGACGAACTGTCTGTAATAATTCGCAAACCCCAGAAAACGTTGGACAGAGCGAAGGCCCACTGGTCGAGGCCACTGTAAGACTGCAGACAGCTGAGAGAGATCCATCTGGAGACCCTGATCCGAGACGATGTACCCTAGGAAGGGCAGCGAGGTGCGTTCAAACAAGCATTTCTCCAGTTTGGCATATAACTGGTGGTCGCGGAGAAGTTTGAGCACCTGGTGGACGTGGCGGTGAGTTTCCAGATCAGGAGAGAAGATTAAGATGTCGTCTAGGTAGACGATTACACAGACGTAGAGGAGATGGCGGAAGATCTCATTGACAAAGTTCTGGAACACCGCCGGAGCATTGCAGAGGCTAAATGGCATGACGAGATATTCAAAATGGCCATCTCGGGTATTAAAGGCCATCTTCCATTCGTCGCCTTCACGGATACGAATCAAGTTGTATGCAACAAGTAAGTCCAACTTGGAAAAAAAATTTGCGCCATGTAGGCGATCAAAATGCTCTGAGATCAGAGGCAGGGGGTATCGATTTTTTATAGTGATTTTGTTATGTCCCCGATAATCGATACAGGGCCGGAGAGTACCATCTTTCTTTTCAACAAAGAAGAAACTGGCCCCCGCAGGCGCGGAAGACTTGCGTATGAAGCCTCTATGGAGATTCTCCTGGATATATTCCGACATCGCCTTAGTCTCCGGGACAGAAAGAGGATAGACTCTGCCTCGGGGAGGAGTACTACCGGGTTGCAGGTCAATAGGGCAGTCGAACGGCTGATGCGGGGGAAGAGTTTTGGCCTGTCTTTCGGAAAAGACGTCGGCTAGATCCTGGTACGGAGTGGGCAGACCTGACAGAGGCTTCGTAGACCTTACAGAGGCGGGCCGTAGAGCTGGACGGAGAACAGGCAGGCATCGTGAGTGGCACGCGGAACCTCAACATATAATTTCGCCCGTGTTCCAATCTCAGGTCGGAGCATGGTCTTGCAACCAAGGGAGGCCCAGGAGGATTTCAGAGAAGGAGCGAGGCAGAACGAGAAGTCTCAGAGACTCCTTGTGTAAAGCGCCAATCTGCAAGGTGAGGGGCACAGTGCAGAATCGAATAGCGTCCTTTAGGCATTCGCCACTGACGGAGGAGACGAACATGGGTTTCTGCAGAGGGGTCACCGGGAGACGAAAATTGGACACCAGAGCTTGGCTGACAAAATTTCCAGCGGACCCCGAATCAAGGAAGGCGGTGGCTTGAAAGGTGCTGTCCGGCGAAATTCCACAGAGTACGGGAATGGTCAGACGGGGAGAGGCCGCACTGACACCTAGGGATGCCTCTCCTGCGAGCCCTAGGTGCGAGAGTTTCCCGGGCGCACCGGACAGTCCCCAATGAAGTGGCCAGAACCGCCACAGTAGAAGCACAGCTGCCTCTGACGACGCTGCGAGCGTTCTTCCTGGGTCAGGTGGGCTTTCTCGACCTGCATGGGTTCGTCCTCAGGAACCATTGGCGGAGGAAGTGGAGGTCATTGGAAAAAAAGAGCCAGACGAGGTAGCCAGCGTGGTCGGGCGATCTCCCAATGGAGGCGGGGCTCTTGTTGTCTCTCGGCAAACCAAATATCAATTCGGGTAGCTAACCAAATCAGTTCGCCCAGAGCAGGTCCCGACCAGCGAGCTCATCTTTAATACGCCCAGATAGGCCTTGCCAGAAGGTCACCACCAAAGCCTCGTTATTCCAGTCCAGCTCGGAGGCTAGGGTGCGGAACCGCACGGAGTACTGACCCACAGTAGAGTCGCCCTGATGGAGACGGAGCAGAGCTGCGGTAGCGGAGGAGGTGCGGTCAGGTTCCTCGAAGACAGTGCGGAACCCCTGGAGGAAGGCTTGCAGACTTGCCATCAACGGATCTCCTCGGTCCCATAGCGGTCTGGCCCAGGCCAAGGCTTCCCCCGATAGGAGGCTATTTATAAAGGCCACCTTAGCACGCTCGGTAGGGAATTGATGCCTCAACATCTCGATGTGGATGGAGCGTTGACTGATGAAGCCTCTGCACTTCTTTGGGTCTCCATCATAGCGAGAGGGGAGCGGCAGATGCAGAGATGGTCCTGGTGCAGGAACAGGTAGAGCCATGGCTGCAGGAGCAACTGGTGCTGGCGTGGTGGAAGCAGCCGCAGGCGGAGGTAGACGGGCCGCATGGTTCTGCATCATGGCCGCGAGCTGGTCAATACTCTGGCTCTGCTGGACGATGACCGTCGTGACGTCCCGGAGCTCGGGTACCCTAGCGGAATCCATGGCCAGATTGTACTGTAATGGTTCGGTGGATTCGCTGGACCACCGCAAGCGATGATAGTTAAGCCACGCCAGGGAGCGGAGTCTAAGTAGCCCCCCGGTATTCACCAGAGCCCACCGCAAAGCGGGATGGACTTGCTGCGGCGTGAGGCTACCAGGTCGCTACCCCTGACGTGACTTGCTTGCGATGGAGGCCGGGGTAATGTGTGGTACAAAAACGAAAATCCAGAGACGTAGTGGGGGATAGGAAAGGAGGTCAGGACAGCGGCAGAGGTTCGTGTCAGAGATGGGCAGACGGTCAGGGCAGACGGCAAACAGGCAAAGTCAGGAAACGTAGCGGAACGGACTGGTACACGGGTAATCAGACAGAACTCCAACACTCTCAAGACAGGGCAACGCACACCAACAATCTGGCAGAGAGTGCAGGCAATTAGCAAATTATCGGCGCGCTGGCAGCCCTAAGCAGCGGGTACGCGTGCGGCGGCCGGCACAGGCAGGAGCAGGGGACACAAGAGCGTGGACGGGTAAGTAACTAGGCGCCGCAGCCTGGGCAGCAGAGGGATGGTCGCGGGTTGCCGCGGCACCCGCGCCGGACCCCCTGCGAGCAGGGAGGTGGCTGCTGGGGACGACGGCTCCCGCGCCGAACCCCCTGCGAGCAGGGGGGAGGCCGCGAGGGGCGACAGCACCCACGCCGGACCCCACGACAATTATATTGTGGTCACTATTTCCCAGGTGCCCCCCAACCGGAACCTTTGTTACTCTGGCACTCTCAGGTCTGTTAGTCAATATGAAGTCTAGAAGAGCTTTTCCTTTAGTCCGCTGCTGCACAAGTTGGGAAAGGTAATTATCTTTAGTTATTGACAAAACCTGTTTCCCTTATGAGAGCCACAGGTTTCCAAATTTATGTCTGGGTAGTTAAGGTCGTCCATAATAACAATCTCATTCTGATTAGCAACCGTATCTATTTGCCTGAGGAGTAAATCTGCCATAGCTTCTGTTATATTTGGGGGCCTATAGCAAAAAGAAAAAAAGACAAGGATACAGCACCGCAACAAAATCTAACAGAGGTGTGCAAAGCTCAAAGGTATGATCCAAAACCCTCCAAAATCCAAAAAATAAAGAGAGCAGCACCACCAAAATATGTCAAAAAAAGTGATTTAATCACCTAAGTCCATACAAGCAACGTTTCAACTCCTCCATGGAGTCATTCTCAAGCCTATAAGCAGATCCCTAGTAGAATTTTATTATTGTCATTACCCTGATGTATATTACCCATAATGCCTCCACATGCTCATTTCCTGTATCTATATGTTCCCACAGTGTTGGCTTCAGACATACACCTCCCCCCTTGTGGTGTATATGTTCTCTTCTAAATAAACTGTAATCCTGTAAGTTAATTGCCCAGTCATCGGTCTCGTCCAGCCATGTCTCAGTTATTTCCACTTTGCTATATTTTTCTTCAGCAATAAATATTTCTAATTCATTTATTTTGTTGATGAGACTCCTGGCATTGGTCTGCATGCAATTTAGAGATTTTTCTGTTTTCATTATTTTAACCCTGTCCTTTTTGACTGTTGCCTCACCCCCTCGCTCCACTCCACCGCCTGATTTATTACTAATTCCTAACTCTCTATCTTCATTATCTTGTATGTTATCTGTGTATTCCCCCCCCACTCCCAGTCCTTAGTTGTTTAAATATTCAACCACCCTCCTGGCCATTTTGTCTCCCAATACAGCTGTACCTCTCCCCCCCCCCCATTTAGTTGCAGCCCCTCCCTAGCATAGAGTCTGTAGCCAAGACAGAAGTCATCCCAGTTCTCCAAAAACCCAAATATCTCTTTCCTACGCCAATTTCTGAGCCACTTATTTACCTCTCTATTCTTCCGCTGCCTCTCTGGTGTGGTCCATGTTACAGGTAGTATTTCTGAAAATACTACCTTGGAGGCCCTTGCCTTGAGCTTTTTGGACTAAGTCCCTGAAATTGTTTTTAAGGACACTCCACCTCCCTCTAACTTTGTCATTGGTGTGACAGATCAGGAATAGCTTCCCTGGTACTTCCTTCTGACTGTTAACCAGCTAGTTGCCTCATGTCCCTGCACCTCCATACTCCCTTCCTCCCCAGTATCTACTCAACTGAATGCTTGCTCAAGAAGCAGCAAACTAATTTCCAAGTTGGCAAGGGATCTCAATGTTTTCACTTGCTCATTTAGATCCAACAGTTAGGACCATCTGCTATTGTTTATAAGGGTGGAAGTGAATTTTACTTGTCATATTCCACTATTCCCATTGAATGAAGTGTTTTTTAATGAGTATTTACATGGTATTGCATGTGGATTTATAGTAGTTTTTTACTCATGGGTTACAGTCAGAAACGAGTCCCATTCATTTCTATGTGGTTTTGAGTGCAGGTCCACGTTATAACCACATACAAAGTTTTGGGTGCAGATTTAACACAAGTATTTTAGCCATCCCCATTGATAGCAATAGTAAATTTCCACATGGAATACAAACAAATGATGAACATGTTCTAAGTTTTGGATTGTGAAACCTACCAGCGAAAATAAACATTGTATTAACTACAATGCGTATTTTCTATTGATGTCAATGGGGATGATTAACTTTGTGTCTAAATGAGTATTTCAAGTCGGAATCCACATGGATGGATCCGCATAATCGTGTAGACATAATCTAACTCTACATTTTATGACACAAAAGGTATAAATATAGATCAAAGCAGATATCTGTTAGGAATCGCATGTGATCTGCTTTGATTTTTTTTTTTTAGTATAAGTGGGTTTGAAATATAAAACATTTAATCACATTTGTTAATCTCAATTTGTTTTCCCTCCTTCACCAGGATACATAAGATGTTATTTATTTATTTATTTTGGTGTTTGGTAAGTGGGTTACATGATAACCACTTATAAATCAATGCACAGAAAAACAAGCTAGAGCCAGCTCACCCTTTAGTAGATGAGTTGCACAGACCTCCGGGACCATGGCATTGTTCCAACATGGAAAAACAGAAAAATGTCCAGCGAATTCTCGAATAAAAGCAGCGCTTATTTGAGGCAAACAGGATAAAACTTGTACAAGAGAAAAAATCTAACGCGTTTCAGGCTTGACAAAGTAACAGCCCTTAGACATAGCACATAGAAAGCCTCCCCACATCGGCTTAAATGGGCTTACTAATTAGTTACCGCCCCTAGCACGTTTTTGGAAAACATGTTGAACATTAAGACAATGGATACATTTAAATATTCTGAACAAAGAATCTGTTACATTTAAATATGTTTACATAAATAACATTTTATTTTATAAATACCTAATATTGTAAAATGAGATCCTGTTTATTGTTCAGACCACACGGCACTCTGGTCTTTAACATAAAGATCCAGAAGGATTCTCTATTTAAGACTTTCCTTCTGTGATCACCTCCTCAAGGTAGCGCTGTTACTCTTTCAATGCCTTGTACTCTTATGCTGTCAGTATTACCTTCATGATTCACAGACAGACAAAAAATACCTCCAATTGTAAGGTAGGGAATAGACACCTCTTGGCCAGCAGAAGTGCAATAAACAATTAAAGAGGAAAAACAGCCATAAAACTTTACCTTTAATAAATCAATTAAAAGATGAGAGGTAAAAGCGTCTCATCAAGAAACTATAAATACACAAGGAAGGGGGATAAATAAAGACCCTATAATGCCCTAGCTTGTTGCCATACCTCTATCCTAAAAAAAGCAGGTAGATCGCCCCGATAAGGGCATTCCTGCCAGCAGCCTGACACTAAGAAATATAGCCCAATTAAGCCCTATGGTCTCATCCCGACATGACATGTTTCGATCATCCAAAAATAATAATAAAGCTGATCACCTCAGGGGAAGATTAGAAAGAGCGGACCACAGAAAATGGGAAAAGATTAATTAATGCCTAGGCTTATATTGGGGCAAAAGTATTACCTGATATGCTATTGCATCAAGAGGGGCTGGCAGAATCTTTGGATAAACTCAAGATTACTTACAGTTATTATCCATAATGTGAGCCAAAACCCAACAGCATATATATCAATGTCCAGATATGGACCGGTCTCTCACCCTGTGAGGGTGAACCAGCGTTAGCTGTGTCACGATAGGGAGATCTTTTAATTGATTTATTAAAGGTGAAGTTTTATGGCTGTTTTTCCTCTTTAATTGTTTATTGCACTTCGTGATGCATAGCACAATGTCGGGAAACTACAGATGTGTTAAGCAAATTAGAGTGTGTACTGTCTGATATATGTCTCCTGATACGTTCTTTAAATTTACGGGTTGTACACCCTACATATTGTATTTTGCATGATGTACATGATACTAAATAAACTACCTAACATTGTTGCAATTTATTAGTTGTTTGATTTTAAAATATTTTTGATTGGAATAAGATTGAAATGTTTGTGATTGTGTAACATGATTGCAAAATATAAATCTTCTTTGTCCACACTTATAGAAACTAGTGATGAGCGATTTGATTGTGTCAAATATCGTTGTCGGGTCGATAGTCGATATCGTCAATTATCATGCTGATATCCGATAATAGATAATCGCCGATGACCATTAAAGTCTATGGGAGAGAAGCAACACCTTCCTTATTACACCCAAACAGGTCTGGAGAAGCTGGAATTAACATCCACAACAGTAAACTGGATACGTGCTACATCTTAGGCAACACAATTAGGCAACAAGAGTCACAGAAAAAAAGTCACAGACCATTCACTATCCCTGTCTTGTACCACAGCATGACCCTTAAACTTGCA
Organism: Phyllomedusa bahiana; assembly: GCA_025379985.1. NCBI lineage: Eukaryota > Metazoa > Chordata > Amphibia > Anura > Hylidae > Phyllomedusa > Phyllomedusa bahiana. The sequence continues at coordinate 93,171 of JAODAL010001350.1, read as the reverse complement.
TGACCCACAAATTAAAAAGTGCCAGAAGGCAGTATTATTTGAACCATCATTTTACTTGAACTGGACATTGACTATCCCTGTCCTGGAACGCAGCATGACCCTCAAACCTGTCTGACCCACATATTAAAAAGTTCCGGAAAAACGAGTCCTTGAATCACCTTTTTAGTTTAACTGGACATTGACGATACCTGTTCTGTACCACAGCATGACCCTAAAACATGCATGACCCACAGATTAAAAAGTGCCGGAAAAAGGAGTATTTGAACCACCATTTTAGTTGAACTGGACATTGACTATCCCTGTCCTGGACCGACCCAGCGATGACAGGCCTGAAGGTCCTGCAACCAACGATCCGCTGGCTTGCGTGTTGTCGCACTGGGCTGCACCAAAGTGAAATAAAGCTATTTAAATGTTATACAGATAATAATAGGTGGGTTTTGCACCGATGAAATACACCTGCAATTACTAGCAAATTTCTGTGTCCTAATATAAGTACAAGGTGGGTCTTTGATCAAAACTGGGCTGCGCCAAAGTGAAAAACACCTATTTAAAATGTAAACTGATAATAAATGGTGGGTTTTGCACCTATGAAATACACCTGCAATTACTAGCAAATTCCGTTATCCTAATATAAGTACAAGGTGGGTTTTTGAACAAAAATGGGCTGCACAAAATAAAAGGTACTATTTCACCTCAGGTGCGAGGTGTGCTGGCCATAAACTAGTAAAAAAAAGCCATTTCAATGCAGGCTCAAAGTAAAGTCTGGGCTGCACAATATACACTCTCCTTTCAAAAGCCTGCCTGCCTGTCTGTCTGTGTTCGCCCGCACAACCCCCCCCCCCCTCCTGCGGCTGTACAGCTCTAGATGCTTCTTTAAAAGTATCTTTCTAACTAACTAAGAACTGAAATTCTCTAATCTACCTATGTTCTAATGTTCACAGCTAAAAGCATAGTTGTCTGTGTGAATAAAGAGAACTATGTCTCTGAGCTGAGCTGTATTGAGAGAGATCTAGCACACATCCTGCTCTTATGAGACACGCTGACACACTGATGCTGAACAGGAAGGGCTGTTCGATGCAAAACGAGGTCATGTGATTTTTCCAGCCAATGATAACCATACATGTCATGACAGTCATGACGTCGCAAACCCAGCTCACCGTGCTCTATGCTCTAAGCTGATTTGCTGGCAGCAAAATGACAGGAAGCGCCGAAAATGGCGCGATAGTAATAGATTATGCGTAGATTCTCACTTAAAATATTGTGTGATCAGAAATTTCCGAGCAACCTAAAAACCATACCGATTTCAACTTTGTCGATTATAATCGCTCATCCCTAATAGAAACCAGTTTGTCTCAACCAAGTGGGCTTGTTTACTTTGTCTGAAACAAACATACTAGGCGATAGTTGTTGTCTGATAGTAGGTGACTTTCTGGCTACACACCTGTAGCCAGCAGATAAGACATCAGTTAATGTTGGATCAGAGGTTAAAATAGACATGTATTTATGGATAATTTTTAGTGTTGAGCGATTTTTATCGACAAAGTTGAAATCGGCAAGGTTTTTATGGTGATCGAAATTTTCAGATCATGCGATAATTAAGGTTAAAATCTGTGCTCTTTTATTAAGAACGCGACTTTTTGGGCGTTCCCTGTATTTTGGGGGGGCGCAAATAGCTTCCCAGAATTTGAGAGGGTGAGTGTGTGTGCGAGTATACTGGGATGTGTTGGTTGCGTTTGGCTGGGAAAAATCACTACCTCGTATTACATAAACAGCTTTTCCTGTTCAGCCTTAGTGTCTCTCAGCGTTTTAGGAATGGACGTCGCTCTGCCTGTGGCCAAACAGTAGGAATTAGTAAAATTTCCACGGGAAACCCTCTACTTTAGCTGTGATCCTTCATTTGTTGATTAGAGATTTGAAGTTTTTTATGTAGTTAGCTGAGCGATCTACCGTGTAAATTCCGAGGGGGGGGGGGGGGGGGGGGCCCCGTGGCAAACACAGACAAGCTTATTATAAAAAAACACTGGATAAATTTTTCCCCAAGACTTAGTGTGACATTGTAGGGGTTTCTTTTTTTTAACAGTTTGCTTTTAAAAATATTTCCTGGATATTGGGCGGCTGAATTATATTGGAACAAATCATTTTATTTAAACTGAGGTCCCTCTTTGTTGGGGTGCAAAACTCCACTTTTATTTAGTTTAATTTAAAGTAGGGTTCCTTTTCAATTTTTACCATTCAACCGTGTTGAATATCCCCCTTGCATTTTAAATTACAATCCGCAATTTGTAGTCAGCACAGGTTGTTTTTGCCAAAAATCCGGTTTTAAATGAAAAATAAGATACGTGTTTTTTGACTTTTGCGCAGACACCCCAGCTTTGTTCTTTTGGCGCCCCCCGTAAATTTAAAAACAGCAATTTTTTATTCACCACGGTGAATTGAAAGGTGCAAAAAAATACCTTTATTAACAAAAAACATAACGTAGTGTTTTTTGATTTTGCGACCCCAGTTTGTTATTGCCCCAGCACCCACGTAAATTTTAAAAAACAGCGTTCTATAGTCACCAAGGTGAATTGAAAGGTGCAAAAAAATACCGCGTTTATCGAAAAACTAACGATACGTGTTTTTTGCATTTTGCCCCGCCCAGTTTGTTGTGAGACACCTTGCGTAAATTTTGAATCCGCAATTTTGTTTTGATTAGGGGGTTTTGAGAATAGCTGTGATTTCCCGTCTTTTAAAGAGATTTTCCAAAAACTATTCCATCCTTCTCAAATTTTTTTTCTGAACATGGAGCGAAATGCAGGTGGTAAGCGAGGGAAAAGGGGGGTAGCACATGGAGGTGAGGTTCGAGAGGGTGCTCCTTCCAGTTGGGCGACAACAGATGCCCCGCGGGATTGCGTTGCAGGGGGCGTAGGCCCCGTCATCGTGGGTAGGGCCCCGTGAATCTAATACGAAAAAAAGTCGCCCAATCTGTCCTTCAGGGGTTTTAAAACAACCTGCATCAGCGTTTACCCCCCTCGCCTCCCCCGTCACGGCCCCAAATGTCGTATCAGCATGTCAGATGGTCTGCGGGTTTTGGGGTTAAAGTGTGGTCCAGAAAGGCTGCAAAGTCCCCGTTCAACTAAAATGGTGGTTTAAAGATCCTTTTTTCCGGACTTTTTTTAAAACTGGGGGTTATGAAGTTTGGGGGCCATGCTGTGGCCCCGGCAGGTTGTCAATGTCCCGTGAACAAAATGGTGGTTGAAAGTCCCTTTTTCCGGCCTTTTTTAAAGTGGGGGTCTGCAGGTTTTGGGGCTCAGTGTGGCCCCGGAAGGTATAGGAATGTCCGTTCAACTAAATGGTGGGTTTAAAGCTCCTTTTTTGCACTTTTAATCGGGGTCTTTCAGGTTGGGGGTCATGCTGTGGCCGGAAGGTATAGTCAATGTCCCGTGAAACTAAAATGGTGGTTGAAGATTCCCTTTTTCCCGGCCCCTTTTAAAACGGGGGTCATGCAGGTTTGGGGGTCTGCTGGTTCCGGACAGGGTATTCAAAAGTCCAGTTCAAGTAGATGATGGTCAAATCATATGCCTTCTGGCACTTTTTAAATTTTTGGGGTGTTTCGGTTTAAGGGTAGGTGTGGTAAAGAAGGGTTTTGAAAGGTTGTGATTTTTTTCTGTGGCTTTTATAACCTAAGGTGTTGCCCAAGATGTTCAGTATCATTTGGGCTGTTGTGGGTGTTAATTTTTGCTTCTCCAGCCTGTTTGGGTTAAAATGAAGGTGTTGTTGCCTCCCATAGACTTTAATGGTCATGCTCTTAAACGACTTTGTCACTATCGAAAAAAAATTTCGTGATGGCCGACTATCGACTATCGCCCGATGTCGATAGCCAACGTAATCGCTCAACACTAATAATTTTAGTTACATCTATATACTCAGAACTAAAAGTAGTAAGAAAAGTAACAGGAACATGACTTTTTTGTTTTTACTTAATATTGATTTTTTTACTTTTTAATTTTTTTTACATATTTTTTGGGTTTTTAAAGGAGTTTTTTTCGATCTTTTTTCTTGCTATTCTTTATCCGTTTTAGACTCCAAATTGGAAATTCTTTTTGAATCTTTTAGAAAATTAATGGGTCTTTTCTAAAGCAACTTTTTTTTTTAGAACGTTACGAACTGCACGGGATTTCCCTTTTTGCTATTTTTTTGGTGTTTTTGTGGGAGGCATGAGATGCTGTTTTTTTTCGATTGACTTTGTTTGAAATCTTTATTGCGTATGAAATAGCGTAAATCAAAAAATTAATGGTTTGTTGATGATTTCTCGAAAAATGTTATATTCAAATTGTTATAATTTAAGGCCTGTGTAATGTTTGGTATGGTTGCTAGACCCTCCCAAACCATTTGGAGGTCATCTATATAGCGACCATACCGGACAATTTGAGAAAGGCCTCCCTCTGCATTAAAAAGGTGCAAATTTTCCCACCCCTGAATGTATATATTTTGCGATGGATGGGGGAAAAAATTTTACCAAATAGGAGCTCCCGTTTTTGTAAATGTAAATTTTCAAAAAATGAAAAAAAAATTATGTTTTAACAAATAATATAAAGTTACCATCAAAAATTCTTTGAACTGTCTTTCATAGTCGCTCAAAATATCCAGAAACCATTTAAAGGCTTCAATAGCCATATCATGGGGAATAATTGTGTAGAGAGAGTGTACATCTGCTGTTACTCATCTATAGGTGGTTTTCCACGAGAAACTGTCAAAAGCTTTTAATACATCATTGGTATCACCCAAAACAACTGGGATTTTTTTAATCAAGGGTTGCAAAAAATCATCTAGCCAAGCTGACAGATTCTCATAAAATGACCCTAACCCAGCCACAATAAGGCGGAGAGCAGGAGGAAAACCACCTTTGTGTAATTTTGGAAAAGAATGAAAAATGCGTGTTTCTGGCACTAAAATGTCTTTTTGGCTCTCCTGCATGTAATCCAACGAAATTCAACCAAACATGTCAAACTCTTTTTGAATTGGTTTGTGGGATTGTTTGATAAGGTTGAGTATGTTTGAGTATCAGATAACGTCATTACCTCGACAATATATCTCTTTATCCAACACAAGGATTCCCCCTCCTTTAGCAGCCTGGCGTATGATTATATCTGGCATGCTTCTTAATTCATCCAAAGCCTTTCTTAATTTTTTATTTAAATAATTGTTTTTATATATGTACCCCCCTCCTTGGATTTATTTCAAGAAAAAGTAAAAGCCGAATTAATAACATTACATGGAAAAGTAAAATATAAATAACAATAATTTAAATAAAAATTTAAGAAAGGCGTTGGATGAATTAAAATTGTTTCTAGATATTTTCAGCGACTATGAAAGACAGTTAAAAGGATTTTTGGTGGAAACTTTATATTATTTGTTAAAACATAGTTTTTTCATATTTGAAGATATTTACTATCTACAAATAACTGGAGTTCCTATGGGGGCCGAAATTTTCACCATCCATCGCGAATATATACATGTCATGGTGGGAAAATTTGAACCTTTTTAGTGCAGAGGGATGCCTTTCTCAAATTGTCTGGTATGGTCGCTATATAGATGACCTCCGAATGGTTTGGGAGGGTCTTGCGATCATACCAGACATTACACAGACCTTAAGTGATAACAATTTGAATATAAAATTTTCTGTAGCAAGTCATCAACAAACCATTAATTTTTTGGATTTGACGCTATTCATACGCAATAACAGAGTTCAAACAAAGTCATATCGAAAAGAAACAGCATCTTCATGCCATCCCGAGCATATCACCAAAAATATAGCAAAAGGTGAAATGACCCGTGCAGTTCGTAACTGTTCTAATAAAAAAGTTGCATTAGAAGAGAGATCATTAATTTCTGAAAGATTGCATAAAAGAAGTTATCCTATTTGGAGTCTAAAACGAGATAAAGATATAGCAATGAAAATAGATCGCAAAAAACTCCTTTATAAAACCCAAAAAATATGTAAACAAAATTAATAAAGATAAAAAAATCAATATTGATAGTAAAAACAAAAATAGTCATGTTCCTGTTACTTTTGTTACTACTTTTAGTTCTGAGTATATAGATGTAACTAAAATTATCCATAAATACATGTCTATTATAACCTCTGATCCAACATTAACTGATGTCTTATATGCTGGCTACAGTGGGTAGCCGGAAAGTTACCTACTATTGGACAACAACTATCGCCTAGTATGTTTGTTTCAGACAAAGTAAACAAACCCATTTGGTTGAGACAAACTGGTTTCTATAAGTGTGGACAAAGAAGATGTATGTGTTGCAATCACGTTACACAATCACAAACATTTCAATCTTTTTCCAATCAAAAAACTTTTGATATCAAACAACTAATAAATTGCAACAATGTCAGGTAGTTTATTTAATATCATGTACATCATGTAAAATACAATATGTAAGGTGCACAACCAGCAAACTTAAAGAACGTATCAGGAGATATATATCAGACAGTACACACTCTAATTTGTTTAACACATCTGTAGTTTCGCGACATTGTGCTACGCATCACGACAGCATAAGAGTACAAGGCATTGAAAGAGTAACAGCGCCACCTTGACGAAGTGATCACAGAAGGAAACTCTTAGAGAATCCTTCTGGATCTTTATGTTAAAGACCAGCATGCCGTGTGGTCTGAACAAAAAACAGATCTCATTTTACAATATTAGGTATTTGTAAAATAAAATGTTATTTATGTAGACATATTTAAATGTAACAGGATCTTTGTTCAGAATATTTAAATGTATCCATTGTCTTAATGTTCAGCATGTTTTACAACACACGTGCTGGGGGGGGGGTAACTAATTAGTAAACCCATTTAAGCCGATGTGGGGAGGCTTTCTATGTGCTACGACTAAGGACTGTTATTTTGTCAAGCCTGAAACGCGTTAGATTTCTTCTCTTGTACAAGTGGTTTTTATTCTTTTTGCCTCAATTAAGTGCTGCTTTTATTCGAGAATTCGCTGGACATTTTTCTGTTTTTCCACTTATAAATCAAGGCTTGTAAAACCCCAGAGAACAAGTAAGTGGTAAAGAACCCGTCCTAGTAAAGGACACAAACAGCTGAATGTGATTTGCTTCACTTTATTCCACTCTTCATATACAACAATTAGGGATCAGAACAACAACAAAAAAGCAACTGATCCAAGATATCAGCTCCCATGATTGAACAGATCATCAAGCAAATCATTATAATGTATTGAAGGTCCCATATACAAGTAGCTTCCAATATATTTATAACCAATAAAATGCTAAAGACTAAAGATCATTGAAGCTACTTATATTAAATAGATCCTATACCTTACAGAACAAACCACACCTTTTATACTGAAGACAGAGCAATTATATTTTATACTTATACATATAGATGGGCGAATCGATTCTAACGAAGTGGAATTCGTTTAGAATTTCAGGAAAACTTTGGTTCGGAACGAAGTCGAACTTAGGGGTAACCCTTTTCGGGGGTGAACGAAGTGTGCTTTGATTGTAAATGGCCTGCGAGCACATGGCGTACATGGGGCAAAGCACTCTGGGAGGAAGAAGGGCCATAGACTGCATGACATGTGCAGAGGTGAGCCAATCAGAGACCGGCGGGATTCTGTGACGTCACCGCACTATATAGTCCGGGAGCGACGCTGGGAGCTCACACTCCTCTCACATTTACTGATCAGGGAAGGTGCTGCCGCGCTTGATGGTTACTGAAAGAACTGTTTTTAATAGCGATTTTCTGTGGGGTGTCTCAGCTTGTTCCAGAGACTGTTCTCTTAATGTTCTATTTCTATTTTTTGGGGTATTGGATCTGAATATCCAGTGTGCGTCCACTGCCAGCTGCATATACATTCAATATCCAAGTGACGATCTTATAGCCAGTTCTGTTGTATTAACTTTAAAAGTAACAGCGTTTTTAACAATACAAATACCACTTCATTTTGTGTCAATTCTATTGCGCAATTTTACATCCCAGGGTTAATTTAAGCATTGTTTGCTGGTGCTGCTGACCCCAAGAAGAACCGTTACTTTTTTACAGCCAAAACTATATACATTTTTCCTGTAGCTATTACAAGCAAAGGTTAATTACAACTGTATCTCTTCGTTGTGTGGCGTAGAAAACACGCAAATTATAACACGTACAAAAGCTACTAGTTTGTGCGGGCCTCAATTTCTTTGGCGCAATTTTAATCCAGGGGTTAATTTAAAGCGTTGTTTTGTGTGTGGCTGACCCCAAGAAACCGTTCTTTTTAACGCCAAAATATATAAATTTTTTCTGTAGCCTAATTTCACAAGCAAAAGGTTAAATTACAACTGTTTCTCTTGTTGTGTGGCGTAGAAAACACGCAATGTACACGCTTACAAAGTACTAGTTTGTGCGGCTCAATTCTTTGGCGCAAATATAATCCAGGGGTTAATTAAGCCTTGTTTGCTGGTGTGTCCGTGTGTTGTTCAGCAAACCCAAGGAGTTCTTGATTGGTTTGACTAGGTCATCCTCTTCCTCCAGATGACATTCTGACAACCCCCCAGGCAAGAGTCGGTGGAAACTCAGACACAACCATTAGTTGGCATGGCCCGGGTAGCGGGGGGTGTCAGCGGCCTCTCACTGTCTCAGCCCACCTTCTGTCCCATCGGTCCTCAGCACTGAGATCTTACTATGTGGTCAGGGGCTCAGGCCAATGTATTGTTTCTATTGAGGGATGAAACCAAATTTGAGGAGGGCAGTCAGCAGTCTACTTGCAGCGAGAAATGGGCCATATCGCTGCTTCTTGCAGTAGGCTGGCAAAGTATAGATGTGGAGGAGTGGCGATGGCGAAGGTCATGTTGTGAGAGGTCAGCCTCGGCATAACTCCAAGATGGTGATGAGGACAGACAGTGGACAATGAAACATAAATAGATGATGATGTAGCGACCGCAACTTGGGAGCGGGTGAGGTAGGGCTTCATATCGTCAGGAGAAGAGGGCGTTTCAGCTTGCCTCAGGCAGCAGCGGCAGCCAGCAAGTGGGTCGTGTGCCGTGGAGTCAGCTGGATAGCAGCATGTGAGGTCGGGAGCCAAGCGGGCCACGGGGTAAAAACCGCTTGCGGTCAAGAAAAGTAGCAAGCACAGGGGACTCAGGAGAGCAGCGGCGGCAGTAGTCACTGTCAGTGCGTGGAGCGTTGGCGGTAAAATCCGATACTCGGCGGTGGTGGCAGTTCTTTGCTAAGACAACGGAGGAGCCGAATATGGGTTTATGTAGAATCTGGGGGGGATGAGGGTATGTTTGCGGGACTGCTGGGGAGGGGGTGGGGGTTGGGCTGGGACTGGGGCTCGGGGCTGGAGGTGGGGGGGGGTGTGTGTGGTGTGGTTTGGGGATAGGGTCGTTTCCTGGGGTTGATGGTGGGCAGAATGTGAAGGTGGCCAGGGGAGCCATCGTTGGCACCACGGCCCTGCGTCAACACATGCAGCGCACCATCGGTGGCCTGTGAGAAAAGTGGCTCAGATGTGGTGGTCCATTCCTGCCGCCGCAGCCAACAGCAGCAGCGCAGCAGCGCCCAGAGGCATGCATGGCCATTTGCAGCCAGTCAAGGCTCCATCCACCTCTGCTGAAGGGAGCTGTTTCTCTTTGACATTCAACTCACGGTCAGATGATCCTGCTCCTCGTACTCATGGCGCCAGCAGGTCGTTCAGCGATGGCGATTGCAAAGAGACAACAGTACTGAGTAACAACCATCCTAAGGTTGCGGAGCTGACGTGCTCCTGTCAAAGTTGTTGGTTACTGCAGTCCCTCCCTTTCAAATGGTGATACTATGGCACCGTTCAGAGAAAACTACTGCTTGTGCCGAGCGTGATGGGAGGAGTTCCAAGCGTAATTTTTTTCCAAAAAGGCAGTACCAGCTCTTCATAATACTGTAGATAACAGAAGTGGGTCAGTCTTTGAGCCTTTAACGGGTTTGTTCCAAGGTGACACGGCCGGCGGACGTCTGGAGCTTGATAAATACGGTCCAGGGCCAGTACATGTCCTTTATGGCCCACTTGGTGTGAATGTGCATTCTCAGCCCAGGCCACACCAAAAACTTGGACAGGAGACGCGCTTTCTCCTCCAGTTTTTGGTTTGTCAAACTGCTGCACCTGCGCCAATGTCACCTTCCTTCCTCCTCCACCACACCACCATCTCAGCCTCCACAAGTATTGCTCCATCATACCACTTGTGTAGGGCACATCGGTTGTCACGCTAGTTCTACACCTGGGCTTGCATTGAGCGAACGGAAAGGTCACACAGGGGAGGAGAACTGCTCCGCGTCACTGCAGCAGAAATCGATGTGTGGCTTTCTCCCTGCGCAACTGCAAATCGAATCACATGGTGACGGACAATGGGAAGGAACATGGTGTCCGCGCTGCACGAGGAGGGATGGTCCATGCGCCCGGCATGGCGCACGTGTTCAATCTGGTGTGAAAAGGTTCCTGAAGTCTTCCACCGATCTTCAGAACATTTGAAAATGGGCCAGGAAACTGTGCATGCACTTTATTTCATTCGTACAAAGCCTAGGAACACCCTACTCGAGTTGCAGCGGCCAGAAAGCTCTCCCCAACACACTCTGATATGGATGTTTCACCCGTGGAAATTCCAGCCTTCACTGTTGGACCGACTGTATGATCAGAGAAGTGCATTAACGATTTGTGATGATCCAGGCAGACAGAAGTATCCCTTTGTAACTTTGATGTTCAGCCAGTGGCCAGCTTCATGCGTGAGACTCTGCGTTTGTTGAAGGGCCATTCGGGAAGGCGATGTTATTTGTTCAGTCGCCAGGGACTACGGGATGAATAACATCTATTCCACGCTTTCATGTCCTGGAACCAGATGCTGAAAAAATCTGTCTGGGGGAGGGGTCTGGAGACGTGGCTGACTACATCTCGTGAGCCTCATCAGTCGGTGGGGACTGAAATGGAGTGGGAGGAGGAATTGGAGCAGAAGCATTGTCTGGGAAATCTAGTGGATTTTCTACAGTGTACAAGAGAGGAGGAGCGAGGAGAGCTGGAGGAGGTTGATGCGGAGATGAGGTAGAGAGGCAGTATGACCCCAAGCACCGTTGGCAGTATACCGTGAAATGGAGGCAGGGAGCCCTCGGATCACTTGAGCAGATGGCCGCAGATGTGATTTGCCTGGCTAATGGACAGCGAATAGTCAGCATCCCGGCAGAGGGATGACTTCAGGATCTCCATCTATTGGGACCCTCGCTACCAGTCCAAAATGGGTGCCTTTTTCCCGCTATTGAGCGGGAAGGGACAAACTCAATACTATAGGGAAATCCTCCGTGATCAGTTGGCTGCTGCCTATGTGCGGCATCTTCCCTCCTCTGACAAGTCTGACCGGGGGGGGTTCCTCAGCGGCTCACGTACTACGTGCGCAGCTGTGGGGGAAGGTTGGGGGAGGTAGGAGCTGTCCAGCTCCATCACGTAGGAACCTTAAAGTCTGGACGTCACTGATGAGAGCTTCCTTCACCGCCTAGTGACGGAGGGCGTCGGCCAGGCAGCGCAAGCAGCAGGACTGGAGCAGTCCCTGAACAACAGGTTGTGGCTCGCTACTTGGACAGCACTCTGCCACCTCAGTTAGAAGTCGCTCTGGATACTGGGCAGCCAAACTGGATGAGTGGCCACAACTGCCGAGTTTGCAGTGGAGAAGCTGTCTGCCCGGCCAGTAGTGTGGCATCAGAGCGGGTGTAGATGCGGCGGCGGGCCATCGTTACCCAAGAGAAACCCGCCTTGTCCACGGGAATTGTGGAACGAATGACCTTTGTCAAGATGAATCAGGCGTGGATTGGGCCAGGATTTCCACACACCAATGCCTTTAGGCGTCAGTCTGGGTTCAAACTACCGGCCTCAGCATATTCTGATGCCGCCTCCCGCCTGATTGCCACACATCTGCTGACAGTTTCTCCATCTGGGGGGGGGGGGGGGGGGGGCCCTTGACTTCCATCTTTACCCAGGGACTGGTATTGCCACCACCTCACCACTCTGTCATTGTGCCAATCTATGAACCTCTTGCTGCTGCTGCCTGTTGCTGTGTTGCGCAGTGACATAACACTGTGACATTGTGCCCACTGTCTGACCTCAAGCTTCTGCGTGGCCTGCCTGCCATTTGTCCTCCTCACTGTGTTCATTGTGCCACTGCCTGACCACATGCTGCTGCCGCCGTGACCTCCGCTCCCGTCATTGTGCCACTCAGTGGCTTCCTCCTGTTTTTGCCACCTCCAGAATGTCATTGTGCAACTGCCTGATCTCATGTGCTGCTAGTCGTGACCTCCACTCTGTTGATTGTGCCACTCTGTGGCTAATACTGTCTTAGCACCTCAGAATGTCATTGTGCACATGCCTGATCTCATGCTGCTGCTGTGTGGACCTCACCACTGTGTGATTGTGCCACTCTGTACCCTATAACTGTTTTGCCGCCTCAGAATTTTCATTTGCCACTGCCTGATCTCATGCTGCTGTGTCGTGACCTCCACACTGTATTCATTGTGCCACTCTGTGGCCTAATACTGTTTTGCCGCCTCAGAATGTCATTGTGCCAATGCCTGATCTTCCATACTGCTGCCGGCCGTGGACCTCCACCACTGTGTGATTGGCACTCTGTGGCCTTAATACTGTTTTGTCCGCCTCAGAATGTCTTTGTGCACTGCCTGATCTCATACTGCATTTCCGCCGTGCGTGACCTCCACACTGTGTGATTGTGCCACTCTGTGGCCTAATATGTTAGCTGCCTCCAGAATGTCATTGTGCCACTGCCTGATCTCATACTGCTGCCGCCGTGACTCCACACGATGTGGATTGTGCAACCTGTGGCCTAATATGTTTTGCCGCTCCAGATGTCATTGTGACTCTGCCTGATCTCATGCTGATGCTGTATTTGACTCCACAATGTATCATTGTGCCACTCTGTGGCCTAATACTGTTTTGCCGCCTCCAGAATGTCATTGTGCCACTGCCTGATCTCATGCTGCTTCTGTCGTGACCTCCACACTGTATCATTGGGCCATTCTGTGGCCTAATACTGATTTTGCCGCCTCCTGAATGTCCATTGTGCCACTGCCTGATCTCATTGCTGCTGCTTTGTGGACCTCACTACTGTATCATGGTGCCACTCTGTGGCCTAATTTACTGTTTTGCGCTCCAGTGTCATTGTGCTATGCTGATCTCATGCTGCTGCTGTCGTGGACCTCCACTACTGTGTGATGTGTGCATTCTGTGGATTCCTCCTGTTTTGCCAACCTTCAGAATGTCATTGTGCACTGCCTGACTTATTTACTGCTTGCCGCACGTGGACCTCCGCTCTCAGTCATTGTGGCCACTCTGTGGCTTCTCGTGTTTTGCCACCTCCAGAATGTCATTATGTGCCACTGCATGACCTCATACTGCTGTGGCTGCGACGTACCTCCAACTCACTAATGTTGCCACATGAGCTCCAGCTTGTTTTTTTCCAGCTTTCAACTGATGACTTTTATCGGGGCTACATTCCCGCTTGAGTTTTTTGGTCAGTTTTGCCTTTAAGTGCCCAGGGAATTTTATTAGTGAAGCGATTCTAAGAGCGGCGGCAGTCATGTGCGATGTCATACTAAAATCACAACATTGTATGAAGGACCAAACCAAGCTTCTCCTCTGCATATTAAGCATGGAACAACGTTCTACAGCACCTGCAGGCTCTGTGCAGCTGGAAATAGATGCTTTTTAAAGCGATAGTCGAAGTAATTCAGATCGAAACGAATTTTGTCGGAAAATTCGGCGAAGTGATCGTATCGAATTTTTTGTGAAATGCGTTTATTTACTTTCTCACTAGACACCAATTAAAGGGTTTCTCTGCATTGCAACATTCCTATTTATTAAATGAGTCTAGGCATTGATTACAATGTGTCCACCAGCTGGGACACAAAGACATCAGCAATAATCTGTGGGAGAGCCATACAGTGCTTAATTTCCCTCCAGTTGTCACCATGTGGGAAAATGATGTTAACCTGTCTCTTTAGTTGACTTTTAAAGGGGTTTTGCCACGATGTAATGTTGACGTGGATCCTCCAAAATGGGTATTTAATCACTTTTCTAAACATATTGTGATTACAGAAAAGTGAAGCCTGTTGAGAGCTACAGCTTTCTTTACATAGCCTTAGTTAATCAAAGCTTCTCTAGATCGGACCTACAAGAGCTTCTGCCTTGGGCTTTGCGCAGGAGAACGCTTCTTATCTGATGAGGTATGAGCTGCAGAAGCTTTCAAAGCACGGGTAGAAATATGTTGTTTTTGGAATAAGAAGCCTACTAGTTGTAGTGTTGATTATCTGAGTAGATCCCTGCATTATCTGATGGACAGTGAACATTGAAGAAGCTTGCAAGCTTCTGTGGAGAAAAGGTGTTGTCTTTGGCCGTATTCCGAATCCACAAGTTGTAGTTTGTTTATTTGAGTGAGCAGTTCACACGATCCCTTAGGTGTCTGGTTGGCTGGTCTGTCTCTCTCTCTCTCTCTAGCACCCATGGCTTGTTTACATTTGCTTTTAGCGATAAGGCACGTTTCTGGGAAAAAAACCACTCCTTTAAGAATAAGCTGTTATGAGTGTTCATGAGGAATAACCTTTTTTGTTACCCATTTTGCAACTTCTATCTGGAATTTTCAGCAATGAGAATTCATCTCTCTATTTTTCTCTATTTTCTCAGCTCCACAATACATCTCAATAGCACTGCACACAAAGAGAAGAGAAGATTTTACGCCTCCATATCTTTGCAGCACACTTCACAGAAGCAAATGGATGAGGGATATACTGGTGTATCTCGTAAATTAGAATATCATTGAAAATTAAAGGGGTTCTCCTGGACTATCTTTTTATTTGTTATAAGGCTCACAAATGTATTAAACCTTGTAATTTATACTATAGTGAGTTTATGCAATATATGGGTTTCTCTATTTGACTTAAATTATTGATATCAATGATCTTTTCAGTGATATTCTAATTTTTTGAAATGTACTATTATACGATTAGTACTGAGCAATTTTTCTCTGCCTCTGTCTCTTCAGCAGCTCACTCTCCTCCTCCATCCATTTACATTGATGGGCAGTATGTAACCTGATCCCCAAATGAGCTGATAGTTCACTTCATCTTCATAATAGACTTTAGTCCTAAATCAACTGTGAATAATCAGGGGAAGAAGGGGCAGACAAGATGACTCATTAGTGGAGAAAGAGGTATTATATCTAATAAGAATAAAGTTTTTTATATTCACTTGAATTGTCTAAACTAGGCAACCACTTTAAGCAAATACATATTTCCCAATAGATAAAATCAAAGCTCAAGCGTAGCTATGGTTATATGTTAAAATGAGATATAATAGTCTCTTGACATGCAGACTTAGGGCCACATGTATGAAAATTGTTTAGGTCTAAAGCTCCCTTTGTTGCCCATAGCGACCAATCAGAGCGCCCCTATCATTTCTCCAGAGCACTATATGAAATGAAAGGGGTGCTCTGATTGGTTGCCATGGGCAACAAAGTGAGGTTTAAACATAGACAGTTTTCTTGCATGTGGCCCTTAATGTTTAAATTTCTACTCAGACCTACTTCTTGTGAGCTGCAATGCACATTATTGACTTATAGTCAACAAGGTCACTCACAGCCGTTCTCTTCTTAACCTTACAGTAATCAATCACAAAGCCTCCTCCAACTAGAGCGTTCTTGGCAAAATCCTCATCATATTTGAAAGCACGAAACTTGTCTTTCCCGACTGTAAAAAATGTTTTTTCTAAAGTCCCAATCAATATAAGGTGTCCTCCAGATTTCAGCAACTCTGAGAACTTCCCAAGACATCTGATGTAGTCATCTTTACTCCTGCAGATATTATCTAGAAGCACAACACTGATGATACAATCTGCTGGAGGTAAGACCATTGGATCCACTATATTCTTTTTCTGAAGGTCACATTTCATAACATGTTGAACTGCTGATCTGAGTTTTCCTTCTTTGTCTTGTAACTGGTCACTGAAAAAAATAGAAAAAATAAGGCGAATCTCCCACAATCGGCATTAAAGGGGTTTTATAATTTCATTAAATGGTCTTTAGAATAAGGGGACAGTGAAAACAAGCAACTTTGCAATTAGATGTCATTAGCAAAGCTGTCTTGTATTCACAGTATTCCTTATCTTGTGTTTTTGTTTACACTGATTTCCCTCTTCCTTGCATTTCACTAGCTGAGAGCTCATTTACATTCGGTACAGCCCCTGGTCATATTCACGGAGCGAGCATTCCTGTGTCTTTCACTCAGAGTAAGGGATCGACACATCTTCACTTTATACAGCCAGAAGAAACAGAATTACACTGAAGGGCTTACACAATCAGGAAACAGCACAATTTGTGTCGATCCCTGCCTGACTCAGAGTTAGGGGCCGTAGCATTTTTTCTCTCCACACCCAGCAGAAACAGACTGCAGCAGATTATACAATGAGAAAACATAACAGTTTTGTCCCGGTGCCTAACTCTCCTGCATAGGAGCAAGATCTGTGCCGTTCATAGAGCTGGATTCAACTGTAACACATCTCCAGCTGTGAGAGGAGAAGAGTGCTCAGTCTAGATTGAATGCAGCCTGTGGTATGTATACAGCTCTTACAAAATAAGACTGATAGGGAGAGACACAATGACATGTGGACTCATAGGGAGGGAGGGGTCTCGGGAGCCAGCATGAACAGTGAAGGGGTGGATGATGTCACCCAGCTGGGAGGGGAAGAAACGCCCCTGCATTTCTAGAGTTGAGAAACTGAGAGCAGTATGAATCAGCTGAACTAAGGAAGCGATACATCCCCTTTAATATGGTGGGAGGAAAGCTCAGCAGTTAGATCTGTATTATTTGCTTCTTATACTGTTACAGTGACATGACTTTAACCTTGACTGGTGGACTAAGTGTAAAGCTTATTCTGTGCCCTTCCAACACTGTCCATTATTATACAGGACTATAAGGATGAGAATATTGATTGGAAAGGATAACTGTAGATTGTTCTACTGACTTTGAAAATATATTCTTGAATAGAATAACACTGCAAATCTAAGGTCGGTAGAAGACAAACTGTTAGAACATTTCAAAAATCTGCTTTGTATCTCTTGTACATTAAAAACAATGACAAGAACAATGAGTTCCCCTAAAATTTTAATTAATACTTCACCAGCTTCCTTCTAAGGTTGCTTGAAGTTTTGTGACATGTCTCCAGTCAAATGCTCCAGTCCGTGTGTCCAGCCATCTTTTCAGCTCCATGATGCATCTACCACTGGACTTCAGTACTATAGTGTTCTTGAAAAACCCACAGGCTGCATACAGATGTTGGATCATGGAACCAGAACTGAGGTCAATCAAGATCTCACCTTTAATAAGACCTAATGAAACATTTTCCAAACATTAAAACAGAGAATATAGTTTGTTAAACCCATATAGATGTTGCAGATACTGACTATTTCCCTTCTACTAGAATATGTACACATTGGTTTCCTAATACCCCCCTCCCCTAAAAAAAAATAAAAAATAAATAAATAAATAAAAAACAGCACAAATAATCCTTTTCTATGGGGCTAAAATTTAGAGGAATTAAACTAATTCTTGTCTAAACTGCATCACAGTGGTTCTCCAATATGGACAAATTATTAGCTAGAAGCTTTACCTAAACAAAAGAAAAAATGATGACAAAGTGTTCCCCAAAGTATTTGTTTGAGGACTCTTACCTGATTTTTGGCATTATTAAGTATGATTACTTTCACCAACTTCTGGGTATCTCTATTAGATGTGTTATTGATTTTTGGTTATCATTTACTTTGGTTTTATTTGTTGACTGATTTAGAGGTGATGTTTCAGTTTGTTATTTCAGTGATCTGGTATCTTTATGCTTTTGATATACAGACAGTTCCCGGGTTACTAACGGGATAGGGACTGTAGGTTTGTTCTTAAGTTGAATTTGTATGTAAGTCAAAACAGGTATATTTAGTATATGTATGGTGTAGAATGCCGGAGCTTGTAGTTCCTCAACGACAAATGCCAGCAATTCCACACCACACATTTACTAATTGTATGGGTGCTGATTAGTACATGTATTTAAAATATGTTGCAGTGGTATGCCGTCACTTGTGGTTCCATATTCCATAGCAGCTAGTAGCTGTGGAACTACAAGTGCCAGCATGCCACAGCAGCAAATGTTAAACACATGTACTAATCAGCACCCATACGAAGAACACCTGCAGCTGTGACATACTGGCATTTGGCGCCACTGCAGACATTGAGGTTTGCAGCTCCTGGCTGAGAATAGAGCTGTACTTCACAGGAGACCTCTGCTCCTAGGCACTTAACCCTTTGATTGCTGTAGTCAGTGACCGGCGCATAATCAAAGGGCTTTCCCCTACTCTGTCAGGTGATCAGGACTCCTGGTGACCCAACAGAGCCTGAAGAATGGCTGCAAAGTCAGTCCTGGGGACCTAGAGTAGCCCCAGGGCTGTCTGTGTAAGAAGCCATCAATCAGGACAGAATGTGTGCTGTCCTGACTGCTGCCTGTGTAAAACTGATACAGATTATAATGTATTAACACATTTAAATATGTTAATATGTTACTAAGTGTAAAAAAATTTAAACATAAAAGTGTAGAAAAAAATAAATAAAATAAATAATAAAATAAATATTTAATAAAAAATAATTGTGCATATATTACACACAAAAAATCCAACATATATTAGTTATCCACACCACTGTCTGTATTAACCTGTAGAATTAATTTAACAAGTTATTAAGTGTGAAATGTGAATGGTGTAAAGAAAATATAAAAAAAAATTGAAAAACAAAATTCAACAATAATTTATAAGTGAACTTAAACTATTAGGCCTGGTTCACACGGCTTATTGCCGGCGTAATTGCGGGGCGAAATCCGTCCCCGCAATTACGCCGGCAATAAGCCGTACAGCCGTGCGGGGCGGGGGCGGAGGGCTGGCACCTCGCCGGCCCCATAGACTGTCATTATCTACGGTGCGTACGCGCCGTAAATACTGTGGATGTCACTTTCTCCCCGCCCGGCGGATTCGCCGAGCGAGTAGGGGAGACGGACTCCATAGTTCTCTATGAGAACTGTGGATTACCGTAGTTACTGGGACGGATTGGAGCCGTACTGCAGTGCAAATCCGGCGCGCAGTACGGCTCCAATACGCACCCAGAATAAGCCGTGTGAACGAGGCCTTAGGCTATGTTTATGCCCCGCAATTACGCCGTGTGTTCAGGAGCTCGCGCGACATTCATTCATTACATTCATTACTAGCGGCGCGTATTCGCCGCTAGTAATTGACATGTCACTTATGTCCCCCCGCGGCGTATTGTGCGATCGGGGAGAGGAGACGTTATCCATAGTTCTCTAAGAGAACTGTGGATTACCGTAAAAATTGGGATGTATCTCGGCCCGCATTGAGCGCAGTATGGCGCGAAACACGGGCCGAAATACATCCCAATTTCACCCGTGTGAACATAGCCTTAGTGTCAAAAAGTTGCATAAAACAGCTTCCAGTCCAAATGGGTACCATATAAAATAGCAAAAATGTATTTAATAAGTCATTAAAAACAGCCACATGAACATGCACAGATTCACGGATGGAAAAAAACAGCGCAGAAAGCTAGGTGCACCCTGACACGTTTCGGATCACATGATCCTTATTCATAGCATGCCACACCTACATCCGGAGGTGGCTAAATATAGCCCGCAGGGTTAAGGGTTAAAAAACACAGGCAAATACAAAAACAGTATATGAATACATATATGCCACTACAAGACAAAACAATAATCTTAAAAACTATAAGCAGCTTACATTCTGAAACTAAAGGGCCCTTTTGTTTTAGAATGTTGGCTTCATATAGTTTTTAACATTGTTGTTTTGTCTTAAACTTTTCCCTCAAAAAGTACAACTTGTCCAGAATAAAACAAAGCCCCGCACAACTGCGTAATTGAAAAGATAAAAAAGTTACGACTGTTGAAACGCAAGGAGGCAAAAACTAAAAAAATTTGCTAGTCGCTAAGTACTTTTCAGTCGTTCGGCTTCAGGGGTTAAAGTCCATATTTCAGCTTTTTATTTCGCTGAGCTGTTGTCTTTCTAGGACAATATATTTGATATTCCTTATTCCATGAAAATAAATAAGGGAAAAGGTACAAGTCCTTAATACCCTGACAGCATGATAGCTCAGTAAGTAACACTATTTCCTTCCAGCGCTGGAGTTCTGATTGCAAATCCAACCAACGACTGATGTAAGGTACAACAATCTCAGCACTGCACTGTGGAATATGCTGGCTATATACAAGTCCTAGATATATAAGCCCTAGATGATATTATTGTCTTGAGACTTATTAGGGAAACTAACCAGTCATTGAAAAGATCCACCTATAGTTTCCTTGGAAAACCCATGGTGTCTTATGGCATTTATACATAAGCGCACCCTCGATTCACTATTTTTCAAATTGATTTTCATGATATATTTTAGTTCTTGTGATGTAACTGGACCTGATTTTGTAGACTCTCACAATCAACAAAACAATGCATCAATATTCTCAGGGGGGTGATATACACTTTTAACCTACTAACTCAGAGACCATAAATTGCCCTCCCTGATCATGTTTTATCGTGAGTCATATACAGTTGTTTGAAATCAAAGTGTTAAGAAGAAAAGACTGAGAAAGAGGTTTTCTTTCCCTCCCCACAAGGACAGCAGGGTGATGAACGGGTGATGGTTTAGACACAATGGGCCACATTTGCGATTTCTCCTTAAAACTTATACAGCATAAAATTAGACAGGCAGTTGAAAAATGCACCAGATTTATCCCAGTGGCTCATGCTCTTTGATAAGTTTGGCGCATCTTTAGAATTGTCTAGCTTGTTGAGATCAACTATTAGTTAGCCTACTTTCATCACCATTTTCATGCTTTTTGGGTGTAGTCTTTGACTCAATGTTTCGCATTGTGCCTACACCCCCTTTAAATTAAACCATGCCATAAGATTGCAAAAAGTGTCGAAAGCCCACAACAAAAGTGTCTTCTTCATGCTGGACCAAATATGCGCCACATTTTGGAACATTTTAATAAACTTTTCTGGCGCAACCACAACAGTAAATCTGGGACAATGTGATTTTGATAATCAGGCACTAGTGACATTGTATGCACAAAATTCAGTAATAAAAGAAGTAAGACAAAATAATACCAAGTAAACATAGATTCATCGTGATACATACCGTCTCTGAAAATTTGTACAATTTTCAATGGAAATATTAAGAGATCCCCCCAAAAAACGTTTCCTTTATTTGAACAGTAATGCCCCAATTTTTGTCTGGAATCAAAACTGGTTTAAGTAGAAACTTATAATCACCGCAATCCAGGTCCTAAATGGGGATGTTCCCCCCCAAGGGCTTTATATAATAACCGGAAAACAATCTACAAAGTATGTCAATAAGAATTACTCATCCCATCATGATGACATACATAAGACTTGGGTCATGTGGGAAAAAAAAAACTTTTAAAAATTTTTTAAAAAATCTTATTATGATAAAGAACAATTTGGGAAAAATTTGCGAAACGTTCTTTTCTTTTTTTTGCAGTTTTTTTTTTAAAAGTCATACATATGATCCACCACTCAAAAGGGCTGTAGAATATTATTAAAAGGAATCTGTTCTATTTTTTTTTTACTTATTAAATCAAGACCTCATCCAATTCCTTCCCTTTTTCCTTTTTATTTTCTTATTGTAGAATTTTTCAATTCAGCCCTCATAATATTGCGGGACAGCATTTTTGCCCGTATTCTTTTTGCACACTTGAGAGATGCTTTTCACAGCTTCTGCACATAGGACCTGGCCTGGAAACGCCCTTGACTTTTATAGGAAGATTTCTATGCACTCTGTACCTGGGACAAAGTTATTGTACAGGGGAGAGCTGGTGGATCCTATTATTTGGCAGCTAGCTCCTGCTCATCATTCAGTGATATAAAAGAAATGTTTCAAAGGACTAAATATGTCAGGATGAAAAAAAAAATAATAAATTAATAAATAAATCAGTTAGCCCTACAAATTCAGCAAAAACTTCAGCATAAAACTTCAGTTGATGAAAACCAATGTGAAAATTCCTGTCAGATACAACAAATATTTATAAAACCATGTAAAAAATAATTGTTCATACTCAGGATCCTCCATAATCTTGTGCTCCCTGATCTGTATGAGCCAGTTGCTATCAGTATAGCTGGGCACGCCATTAAATTTTATGGAAACCAACATGGCTTGGCTCTTTTTATAACTGATTAGGACCAATTTAGCTTTGCATTCTGTGCTGCCTGGGTGTAGGTGGTGTTGCTGATTGTCTATGTGTGTACACTTTAACACTGTGGGATTTATGATGATGATGTTAATGATATTGCAGATCCAACATGGTCTTTCCAGCAGCAGTTGCTTGCGAGCGCCTCAACAGTGGAGGAGGAGGACGATGGGGTAGTGTCAGTGTGGATCTGGCCTCAGAAAGGGAGAAGGTGGTTGCACAAGTCCACTGACATTAATCCGTCAGCCATGGTCAGTGGTGGCAGTGGGAACACCGTTACTAGGTTTTCATTGTCGAAGAGGTCCAGGACCTGTAAAGCCTGTACCTTTTTTCCATCAAGCCTCAGATTCACCGGCCGACGTCATATGTCGGATTTGCCGTCATCACGTCAGTAGAGGAAAGAATCTAAAGATTTTAACCACGAACATGAACAGGCACATGCATCTAAAGCATGAATTGATGTGGAGGAGTCACTTGGAGAAAAAAAAGGCCACACAGGTCCTGGGCTTCCAACCACTGTGACATCCTCTGTCTCTTCCTCCTTTGCCACTTCTACGACCAAGAGGTCCCCTGCTGCTGATGTGCCGGAGCAACATGAGCAAGCACCATCCCCAGTCTCAGACATTGTCGGATGTGTCTCACCACCACCACCAGAGACAAAGCCTACCCCTTTTCCTTCCACCAGTTTTACCTGTACACCATACCACGGCCAGTCTTGCAGCCAGCCTTCTGTTTACCAGGTGTGGGAGCATAAGAAACGCTTTCATCCCAACCATCCCTGAGCCAAATGCCTGAATGTCGGCATTGCCAGGCATTTGGCATTGGAAATGTTGCCTTTCCGCCTGGTGGACACAGATGGTGTTCCGCCATGTCATGGCCCTGGCATGAACCCAATACCAAATGCCGAGGAGGCATTTCTTTGCCAGAAAAGCTGTCTCTGCCCTGGCCAATCACGTGGCAGAAAAAATCTCCAGCACGTTGACTGCATCTGTGTCCACCAAAGTTCACCTCAATACAGACACATGGACTACTAAGCACGGTCAAGGGCATTACATCTCACCAAAGAACCTGGTTGTGCAGAAATTTCTCCAGCGCTACCTGGGTCTGGAGGTCTTAGATCACACTTCCGCCATTCGCACCCTGCTTCGGCACGACTGGCAGCATTGCAGCATCATCTGGGCCTCCCCATCAACCGTCTCATTGTTGACGTGGAATTCCACCATCCACATGCTCTAGCGGTGGTGGCAGCAGCGTAATGCCATTATGTAGTATGAAGTATTGTATGGCCTGAGGAGCAGTGGTGCGGGTGTTGAGTCACAGACAGTGGAGGCAGGTGAAAGATGTCTGCACCATCCTTGCCTATTTTGAAGATGCCACCTAAATGGTCAGTCAGGAAAGTGCCATTGTCAGCATGACCATTGTGGTAATATTTTTACTGGAACAAATGTTAGGCACTCTGCCGCAGCATGTCCCAGCAGTGATGGAGGAGGAGGAGGACACAGATGCGGACACAGAGCCTTACTCGCCAGAGGATGTAGAAGGCCTGACTGCTTCCCAAATTCAGCTGACAGAGTACAGCGCATGAGGCTAGCCAGGGCTGTGGTGATGCTCAGGATGAGGAAGTGGAGGAAGATGATGAGGCAGGGATGGAAACAGATGGTACCAATGTTCCTTCAGTGGGAAGAGGTTGGCACAGATTTCAGGAGAAGGAGGAAGAGGAGCAAGATCTGTTTAGTGCCCCTCGACCCCTAGGCTTAGGAAATCCCAGCAACATCTCGCACATTCTACATTACCTGCAACATGATTTTTAATATTTATAGACTGTAAAATAACGGGGTATGTCCCAAAGGATTGGTGCATAGCAAATGTGGTGCCAATATTCAAAAAGGGGTCTAAAGGTGATCCTGGAAACTACAGGCGAGTAAGCTTAACCTCTGTTGTAGGTAAAATGTTTGAGGGTTTTCTTAGAAGCTACCCCCTGGAGTATCTCACTGAAAATAAATGTATAATGCCGTTCCAGCATGGGTTTATGAAGGATAGGTCCTGTCAGACTAATCTAATTAGCTTCTATGAGGAAGTCAGTGCTAGACTGGATCAGGGTGAGGCACTGGATGTCATATATTTGGATTTTTCTAAAGCATTTGATACTGTTCCACATAAAAGGTTGTTAAGTAAAATGAGAATGCTTGGACTGGGGGAAAATGTGTTGCAAGTGGGTAAGCAACGGGCCCTCACGAAAAGAAAAAAAAAGGTGGTAATTAAGGGTGCATACTCAGACTGGATCCCTGTTACTATGGGGTACCCACAGGCTCAGTATTGGGCCCTATCCTCTTTAATATTTTCATAAATGATCTTACACAGGGATTGCACAGTAGAATATCGATCTTTGCAGATGATACTAATCTCTGTAAAGGAATCCACACAATGGAGGATAATGTGTTATTAAAAAGGGGAAATCTGGATAGTTTGGGGGCCTGGCAGAGAACTGGCAGATGAGGTTTAACACTGATAAATGCAAGGTTATGCACATGAAGGAAAAATTCCATTACATGATTACATGTTTAAAGGGAAAAACACTGGGTAAAACTGACATGGAGAAGGACTTGGGAATCCAAAGTGGACAGTAAACTTAACTGTAGCAGCCATGTCAGGCAGCAGCTGCCAAGGCTAATAGGATCATGGGGTGTATTAAAAAGGGCATAGATGCACATGATGGAACATTATTCTCCCACTATAACAAGTCACTGGTTAGACCACACATGGAATATTGTGTACAGTTTTGGGCACCAGTGCACAGGAAAGACATTGTAAGCTTGAACAGGTACAAAGGCGGGCAACAAAAATAATTAAAGGCCTGGGTGGACTGCAAAAATCCAGAATGATTACAAGGTTTAGGGTTATTTAGTTTAGAGAAAAGACGGCTTCGGGGGACATAATAAATGTGTTTAAATATTTTAAAGGGGCCAATATAGAGATCTCGCTAAAGATTTATTTATACCCAGGACTGTATCTAGAACAAGGGGCATCCTCTACGACTTGAGTAAAGAAAGTTTCTACATAGACATAGAAAGGGATTCTTTACTGTTAGAGGGGTGAGCCCTGTGGAACTCTCTGCCAGATGAAATTGTCATGGTGAATTCACTAACAGAGTTCAAGAAGGGCTTGGATGCATTTCTGGAGCGTGATAACATAACAAGTTATAGTGACAAGGATTCCGAAGAAAGGGCTGGATACATTTCTAGATGTAATATAACAAGTTATAGTGACTAGGATTCTAGAGGGGGGTCGTTAAATCCAGTGATTTTTTCCCGATTGCCAATTGGAGTCAGGAAGAAATTTTTTCCCTAACATGAGGTCAATTGGCTCCTACCTCATGGGGGTTTTTGCCTTCCTCTGGATCAACACTTTAACACTTAAGCAACACTTTAATAAATGGGCTGAACTGGATGGACATATGTCTTTTTTCGGCCTGACAAACTATGTAACTATGTAACTATGTAACTATGTAACTATGATCCACGCAACAAGGCAATCAAAATGAACAGTATGGGTGGCCATCCTCTTTGATCCACATTACAAATCAAAAGTCAGAAAATTCCTTCCACCCACACAAATCGACAGTAGAATGCAGGAATTTGAGACAGTGTTCCTTGACCAACTCGAGACATCTGTTGCATCTTCTTCACGTTTTAATGTCACAGTGGAACAATGTCAGCAATGTGCCAGCAGTAGAATGGCAAGTAGCCGTAACAGCAGTAGCAGGCAGTGTGGCAAAAGCCTACTGAGTGACATGTGGCAATTGTTATTTACCACCTCACCAATGCCTGTAAGGCAGGGCAGCATTCAGACACACAAAGACTGCCTGAAGACCATGGCCCATAACTACCCACGGCTCAACCTCAATGTTTTTGGACTTGGACCGGACCCAATTGACTTCTGGGTGTCCAAACTGGATGAATAGCCTGAGCTTGCTGTTCTGGATGGTAATTCCAGCTTCTCCTCACTTGTTTTGGTATAAAAATTAACCTGATCATCTTCTCCCATTGACGTCAAGGGGAATTGGTGATTGAGCGAGATCGACATCGAAAATCGACACGATTTTCTTTAAAATTGACCATCGACTCAATCTAGATTTTTAAATAGATCTCTACTTAACACTTTGTAGAAGCTGTATGACTGTGCGACAAAAGTATGGCTATGCACTGGAACAGTTTGGGACTATAGGCATTCTTAGGCTTTGAGATAAGTTTGCATTTGTATTCCAAGGTAAATTTGAGTAAATTGAGTAAGTTGCATACATTTCAATACATTTTATTTTTTAGAATTTCAATATAATTGAAGCAAAGTTTTGGAATCATCTGATCTTTTATGACTTATTTGTCTAATGTTTAATGCAGTCAACTTCTACAAACAGTGAGAGCACCTGAGGATCAGGGGAACTCATCTAACACTAACAGCAAAGTATGTCAATGAAATACAAAGTCACATTGTAAAGTTCTTTCAGTTTAACTTTGAGAGCACACAACGTGTTACCCCTACAACCTCTTCTAAATGTACAACTCTTTACATTTAAAGGGACCTGCTGATGTAATGCAAGATAGGAACTGGCAGTAGGCAGTGGGCCCAGATTATCCGGCTGTATGGGACTCTAAAAGTACCTATGACAACCCTTCTAGTACTGAAGAAGGAAATAGTACTATGTGTGGATTTTTTAATTGCAATAGACACAAATCAGAAATTTTGGCAGCACGGTCTATAAAATCTAATGGTAAATGTTTCTTACATTTTTATTTTCTGAGTAAAAAATTGTAAGTGGGGCAAAATGTGAAAAAAACATACTTACTCCATGTTTGTGAGAGTTTTGTTTTTACCGCGTTTAATCTTCGGTAAAAGTGATGTTTAATCTATATTTTACAGGTTGACACAAATTTGGCAAAACCAAACATGTAAGGCTTCCGTCATGTTTTGGTACTATAAAAAAAATTCAAAACATTTTGTATTTTTGAAATTTGCACTGTGGCTCCATTATCTGCGACCACTACCTTTTTGTACTAACACCTATGGACCTGAGAGAGGGGCATTTTTTGCAGGCAGAAGTGTACTTTTATTGCTACCAGTTTGGAATACATGGGAATTTTTAGATTAAATTGATTCCAATTTTTAGGGGACATGACCTGAAATTTTGGCATTTGGATTTTTTTTCTTCTACGGTGTTCAACGTACAGGATAAATGATTATATATTTTAATAGATTGGACGTTTTTGGGCACGGCGATACCAAATATGTGTAACTTTATTATTTTTTTGTAAAATGGCAAAAGAGGGTGATTTCGACTTTTAATTTTTTTTAATTTTTTTATAATTTAAAACATTTTTTGTTCTTAGTTTAACTTTGAGTCTCCCTAAGGTGCCTCACCACTAGGGGACGCAACCATTTTTACAGCCTAATGCATTTTAACATAATGCATTAGAGTGTACAAAGATGGCGGTTTTACTTCTTCCCTGCCTGGGGCCGGAAGTGGGGAAATCGGAAACATGGCGGCAATGGAAGCCTTCACATCCATTAAGTGATCAGGAGCCTGTGATTTCACCACGGGCACCCTGATCAAAGTGAGAAAAGGTGCGCTGCACCATTTTATCATTGATTTAGATGCTGCGGCCATGGCTAAACAGCGCAGGATGGCGCCGGCACCCTCACGCGCTGTACTTGCCAAGTGTTAGCTGCAACTTGCAGCTAACATCCGGTGGCTATGTAGCAGGATCGCGCTGCATTAGGACATGCTCATACATCTAATGTCGGTAAGACCCCTTGAGGAAGCATTCAACTGGCGAACGTAAATTTGGGGTACTGGAGTATTTGGACTTGATTGGAACATGGGTAATTTATGTCCTCATAACTTTTGTTTATTGCACTTACTGATAGTGGTGTATTGGTCTAGATATAATTAATTTATGGGCTTATGTACCCTTTTGGGTTACTTACATATTGATAATTCCCTCTTTATATGTGACCTATCACTCAATATGTATTACCCTATATGTTTCTTGTACACTTTTTATAATGCGCCTCTTTGTATTTCAACTATGGGATCTTTTGTAATGTTGTGAATTTTTAAACGATTTAATAAAGGTTTTTGATATTATTTGGTGGTGGATGAAGCTCCTTTCTTTTTCATTTTTTGTTTGTTTTTTAATGTCGGTAAGGGATTAATTCTGTTTTATAATTTTTTTTCAAAGCTTCAGAAAGAACATTCCTCCCTCTCGGATGGGTTATTGACCTCAGCTACAAGATCTCTTTTTCCTCATATTGCTTGAAGATTGTATAAATGTCATCGCTTGTTTACTGTAGACATTATGAAAGGAACTCAATGTCGTGGTCACACCAACCCCAGACCTTTATCTCTGTGTGATCATGCTGTTAATTGAATGATGGTAATAATTGGTCTTAAAATATTAACAAATAAATAAATGTTGTATAGTGAGCTCACTGGATCCCATTATAGCAGGGTTCCTCAACTCCAGTTCTCAAGTCCCACCAGCAGGTCATGTTTTCTGGCTTTCCTTAGCATTGCACAGGTGATTTCATTGTCCGTGCATTATGTGAAATATCCTGAAAACATGACCTGTTGGTGGGCCTTGAGGACTGGAGTTGTGGAGCTCTGCTTTATAGTGCTGGGGCTTTACTCCGCGTCTTCTTGTGGCTCACTGGGCTCTCCGTCATGCTACAGCCCCCATGCTTATTCAGATTCGATCTGTATCTTCTGTTCAGTGCTCATGATCTCGTCCACTTTCTGCCTTAAGAACCCAGAGTTGCTGAACATCTTCAGCTCCTTGTTACTGAATTAAATCCTTCAATGAGAAGTTTTCCTGCATAGGTACTAAAACAGCAGCTTCATTGTGGAACAAATCTTCACATACAAAGGTAAATGAAAAGCTATCCAGCGGCCAGAGTATTCACCTTTTTGTTAAACTTTCTATGTAAAGATTTGTTCTACAATAAAGCTGCTGTTTTAGTACGCTGGAGCACCTACTCACTGAAGGATTTAATTTAGTTAAAATGTTGATGTTTGGTCTCATGAAGTATAACCATAGGATTTTATAATTTAATTTGTGTGCATCTAGACATGGCTGTAATGAAAATTACTGTAGATTGAATTTTTTCATTTGAAATTATTTTTTTAAGAATCAGGACAAATGCTAAAAATGATTAAAAAAAAGTGTCTTTGTTTTGTGATTTCATTAAATGTTTTGCTTTAATAGAAAAAAAAAAACAAAAAAAACACCACCAAACATTTTGAAGTAGGGCTACCTATTTGTTGTGTTTTCTAAACCTGTCAATTTTATATAGGTGATGTATATTTTTGAGACATTTTAGGTTGTCAGGGCTCAGACTGAAAATAATTATTGTATCTGTATTATTTTATTTTATGTTTTGTGTGTGTTTTTTTTTGCAGAAATAGACAAGTAGGGGGTATTATTACATGATCATTTTTAGTTTTTACTGCTGAATTCCCTTATAACCAGAGCTGATACATGAGCTCCAGTTATGGTGCCTGCAGGTATAAGAAGCAGAGGGCGATATGATTTTTGCCATTTAGATGCCAATTTAATTGCGCTTAATAAAAGTGAATCTATTAACCTATTCTACTGTCATAAATCAGGTGCATTCTAGTGCAAAACTGATACTTCTGGCTCAGGTAAACCACTTTGAAAGTGCTCTACCTGTTCCAGCAGTAATGCACCTAGATTTTCCGTACTGAAGCTATAAATATGTAGCTTCATACGGTTCAAGCGCGCCCGCCTCCCACACACCCCCCGAAATCAGGTACATTTCAAAGTGCCACGGGTGCTGTATTTTGCGCCTAATATTGGCACACAGGA
This sequence comes from Phyllomedusa bahiana, assembly GCA_025379985.1. Taxonomy (NCBI): domain Eukaryota; kingdom Metazoa; phylum Chordata; class Amphibia; order Anura; family Hylidae; genus Phyllomedusa; species Phyllomedusa bahiana. The sequence goes on along the minus strand of JAODAL010001350.1, from coordinate 62,960 downwards.
GCTTTAAAAATATAGTGAATGGGGCTGCTCTAGATCTCGGACTGAAAAGACGGCAGACTTCTGGTACACCCCTGTTCATACATGTCACCAGGAATGTCTAAAGGCTTTTGGCTGAGCTGTATAGGCAGTGCTTGTTGATAAGTCAGGGACGGTAATAACCCTTCCCTTCCTTCTTTTGAAAGAGCGGAACCAGCTCTCCCCTTTTTGTGCAACTGCAAACTCTGTAAGGACAATATGAAACATTGGTGGAGAGTTGTTTGCCGACTGCACAGTCGCTCAGGGCTCAATCACACAGCTTTTTTTATGCTTATTTTGGGGCTTATTGACTGCTGAATTTGCTCCTACTGTAAATAAGAAGCCAAAACTGCTGTAGAACGCTTCCCATCGACTACCATGTAAAATCATTACTGTCATTCGGACAACACTGATTTAAATAATCATTAAATAGTGTAGGAGGCAGAAATCTGCCTTAGGTAGTCCATGTTGTTTCCTCGTTGAAATACTGCGCTTGAAAGTGAGGAGTTTTCAATGAGGAAACAACGCGTTTTTGGTGTGGACACTGTTAGCGATGAAAATGTGTTGTCTCCTCACTGAAAAAATAAGTTGTGTGAACTTCCCTTTGTAGTCTATGGGAGTTTTGTGATTAACATGATTATTGTGTTAATGAGGCTTTGCAATCCCAAGGAGAAAAGCAAGTTAGTAAAAAATCCCGTCTAGTAAAGCGTCACAAACGCCTGAATGTGATTTGCTTCACTTTATTCCACTATTCATATACAGCAAGTAGGGAACAGAACAGAAATTAGAAAAACAAAAAATCCCAAGACATCAGGCTCCTATGATTTAACTGATAATCAAGCTAGTTCTTAGCACTATTATAAGTAGAGATGGCGATCGATTCTAAGCGAGTGGAATTCGTTTTTTTAGAATTTCAGGAAACTTTCGGTTTGAACGAAGTCGAAGTTTGGGGTACTTCGGTGAACGAAGTGTTCTTTTGATTGATAAATGGCTGCGAGCCCCCCCCCACATGGCGCTACTGGGGCAAAGCACTCTGGGAGAGAAGAAAAACAAATATAAAGGCATCAGCCGTGTGCTGACATGTGCAGGACTGAAGCCAATCAGAGACCGGCGGGTTCTGTGACGTCACCGCACTATATAAGTCCTAGGGGGCGCGTAGCTGGGCAGCTCACACTCCTCTCATGTAATGATCAGGGAAGGTGTTGCCATGCTGATGTGATTGCTCTCATGAAGAATGATTTTTATACAGCGATTTTTTTGTGGGGTTGTTCTCAGCTTGTGTCTCAGATGCTGTTCTTGTCTTAATGTTCTATTCTGGATTTTTTGGGGTAATGGTCTGAAATCCAGGTGTGCGTCCACTCTGCTGCATATTACATTCAATAATCCAAGTGGGATCTTAAGGCAGTCCCTGTTGTATTCATTTAAAGAAACACGTTTTTACAATAAGCAAATACCACTTATTGTTGCGCGCTGCTCAATTTTATTGTGTCAATTTACATCAGGGGTTAATTAAGCGTTGTTTTGCTGGTGTACTGACCCCAAGGAAAACGTCATTTGTTCAACGCCACAAAAATTTATATACATTTTTCTGTAGATAATTCACATATGCGGAATGGTTAATTTAATTTTAGTCTTGTTGTGTAGCGTAGAAAAACCGCTAAATTGTAACACGCTACAAAGCTTGTAGTTGGTGGTTGCTCAATTGTTTGGCGCAAATTTGACATCCAGGGGTTAATTAAGCGTTGTTCTGCAGTTGTACTTCAGTAAAAGAAACTTTTGTTTTCACACCACAGAAGAAATTCTGTTAGCATAATTCATTTTCCGAAGGTTTGAATTAAGGCCTGTTTGTGCTTTTTATATTCGGTAAATCCACAGAGTTTTTAAACGTGCACATATCAAGTTCAAATTTTCCTGCCCATTTGTGGAGAAGCAATTTGTTGATCCATATGAGGGGGTTACCCAGCCTTCTTAGTGGGTCATTTGGCGGTCAAAGACAGGGTGTGTATTTATCATATACAGATATCTTCATCGAAAACAGTGTCTGTACATTTTGTTTAGAAACAAGACAGTACGTCAGACAGACAGGTTTCGGCAGGCTGTCTTCACCCACTTGCGAGTGCAGAGGCTCTACCCAAACATTCCTGGAGCAGGTCGCAGAAACGCTAAGCCGAAATGGATAAGGGGTCACGGCGCTACAGCAGGGTGAGTCGACGCGGTGAGGCCACAAATGCCCGCTGTCATCTAGCGGCCGTGTACGTGTATAGAACCCTAAATGGTTCTTGATTGGTGACTAGTCATCCACTTCCTCCCAGATGACATTTGACAAACCCCAGCCAAGAGTCTGGGTGGGAACGTCTCAGACACTAACCCTGTTAGTTGGCATGGCCCGAGGGTGGAGCGGATTATGTCCATTCTGTCAGCGGGCCGCTCACCTGTGCTCAACCAGACTCTGTGACTCATCGCATCGGTTGTCCCTCTTCAGCCAGCAGATTCTATGATGATGGTCAGGCCTCAGCAGCCCTCTCTATTATAGCGAGGTCCACTGAACAATTTTAGCGAGTGGCATCGTCGAAGACAGCGAAGATCACCGTGGCACCGCATAAGAAAATGGGTGCCAATATTCCCCTGCTTCTTGCAGTAGGCGGAGGAAATAGTTATAGCTATGTAGATGAGAGTTAGCATGGGGAGGTCATGTTGTGAACAAGGGGGTCTAGCATATAGTGCATGAACCAAGACCGGTGATGTGCGGACAGCAGTGACGATGGACTCTACACGAAAGTAGAGTGATGATGTGTAGCCGGAACCGCTCACTTTGGGAGTCCGAGGTGAGGCATAGGGCTTATCATCTCGTCAGGCAGATGGAGGGCGTCAGCTTGCGTCAGGCAGGGCGCAGCCAGAAAGTGGGTCGTGTGTGGCCGTGTGTAGTCAGCAGAGATGCAGCAGTGTTTGTGATGGCGTCGGGAGACCAGCTTGGCCACGGGGGTAAAAAATCCGCTTCGCAGGTCCCTGAAAAAGTAGCGGCTCAGGGGCCTCAGCGAGTGCCGAGTGGCGCTGGCGGGCCTAGGAGTCATATCATCAGTGCGGAGCGTTGGCGGTAAAATTTGGATACTTCGGCAGCTGTGAGTTGGCAGTTCTTTGCTATAAGACAACGGAGGAGCCGGATGTATGGTATATGTAGAATCTGTTAAGCTAGAAAGTGAAAACGTGGCCAGGGATGCTAACGTTGCACCTACGGCCCTGCGTCTAACACATGCAGGGTCACAATCCGGTGGCCTGGGAGGAGCAAACGTTGGGCTCAGATGTGGTGGCTGTCATCCTGCCGCGCAGCAAACAGCTGCAGCAGCAGCGCCCCAGTGGCCAGCATGCCATTGTGCGCAGCACCAGTCAGAAGGCTCCACCACTCTTGCAGAGATGTGTGAGTGTTTTTCTCTTTGACAATCATCTCCCGTTCCAGATTGCTCCTGCTCCTCGCTACTAAGGCGCTAGCAGTCGTTCTGCGAGGCGAGTTGCAAAGAGAAAAGTATCGTGTGTCCAAACCATCTAAGGAGTGCAGCAGGTTTCCTTCCTGATCTTTCAGTGTACTCTGAGTTCAGTCTGGAGAGAGCTTTTTCTCCTGGCTTTCTTGTATGAAAGCCGTGATCCTGTCCAAGTTGTTGGTATACGCAGTACTCCCTTTCCAAATGGTGGACTCCTGCACACGCGCATTCAGTGTGAATTTAATGGCTTATGCCGAGCCGAGAGAGGCTCAATGGGGTTCCAAAGCTCCGTTTAATTTCTTTTCCAGAAAGCTTAGCAAGAGCTACCACGCACTTCATAATAATGTAGAAACAGAAGGTGGGCCGTCACTAAAGCTTATCGGTTTGTTACCTCCGCAAGGTGCGACACGGGGCGCTGCGGAGTCTGGAGCGCGCTGTAAACTACGGTCAGGGCCTGAGTTACATGTACTTTACCGTGCCACTGTGTGAAATGTGATTCTCGGACCCTAGGCAACACCAACAACTTGATCAGGAGATGCCGCTTCTCCGTCCTACGTGTCAAACTGCTGCTCGTGCGCCATGTCCGGATCCTCCTCTCCGTCCGCGCCCCACCTCGCATCTCAGCCTCCCATGTACTGCTCTGTATCATACCACATGTGTAGGCGCAGTTTCTACACCGGCTCTGGCCTGTCTGAGGCGAAGAAGTCACCACAGGGAGGAAGAGGAAACTGGTCCGCTGTCATGCAGCAAGCGATAATCGATGTTGTGTGGGCTTTCTCTGCGCTCAACTGCATAATCGGAACCATTGGTGACGGGAAATGGGAGAACATGGTGTTCCGTCGCTGCACTAGAGGAGGGATAATGGTCATTGCGGCCTTGCATGGCGCACGTGTTCAATTGGGTGTTGAAATGGTTTTCTGGAAGGTCTTCCACCGATTCTTAGAACATTTCTGGAATAATGGGCCAGGAAACTGTGCATGCACTTTAGCCATTCGTACAAAGCCAGGAAAAACCCTTCTCGAGTTTGCAAGGCGGCAGATGACAGAACGGTCCTACCCCAAATACAACTCTGATATGTGATGTTCCACCGTTGAAAATCCAGCCTGCACCATGTTGGACGACTGTATGAACAGGAGAAAGGCCATATAACGATTTTTGATTGATCCAGGAGACAAAGATAATGTACTCTCTGTGTAACTTTGATGTCAGCTAGTGGCAGCTCATGCGTGGTGAACCTGCCGTTTTGTGAGGGGTCGATTCGAGGAACCGGCCACGTTATTTGTCAGTTCAGCCTGTGAAAGCTTCGGGATGAATAACCGTCCATTTCCATGCTTCTTTGCCTGGACGATGCTGAAAATCTGTTTGCTGGCGGCAGGGGAACCACTGGAAGACGTGCGCTGACAACATCTTAGTGGCTCACAAGGGTCCGGGTGGGGATACTGAAATGGAGACAGTGTAGGAGGAGCGAGAAGGAGGGAGCGACATTGGTTTGCAAAGCATTGTTGTGGTGATGTATGAGTGGTATTTTCTACCCAGGTGACAAGGAGAGGAGGAGCAGGAGCAGCCTTGGAGGAGGTGGATGGGAGATGAGGAAGACTGAGGAAGTGACCCCCAAAAGCATGCTCGTAGGCAGTATACAGTAGGAATATTGGGAGGCAGGGAACACCTCGGAGTCACTGTCGGGCAGGTGACGGCCCGCCAGCATGCTTATTTGCCTGGCTAGTGACAGCCAAATCAGTCAGCATCCGGCCACCAGATGATGGCTCTCAGGAACTGACTTCTGCGCACGCCTCTCTCAACTGTGTTTCGGTCCCTCGTACCGTTCCAAAAACTTGGTGAATAGCCTTTTTCCCAGGTGAGAAAAACTCAGATACTTTAGGGAAAAGATGTCTCCAATAGGATCAGTTGGCCGCTGCCTATGTGCCGGCATGTCCCTCCTCTGGAACAGGTCTGACGCGGGGGGGTTCCTCAGCGGGCATCACAATATAGCTGCCGCGGCTGCTGGGGAAGGTAGGGGGTGTGTCTCGGAGCAGATAGTTACCAGCTCCTCATGCAGCAGTTGTACCTAAGTTGGAGTTGTACACTGATGAGCAGGCTTCCTTCACCCGCCTAGTGAAGGAGGGTAGTCGCCGAAGCTGCATGAGCCAAGCAGCAGAGACCTGGAGTCAGTCCGGAACAGAACCCGAGATGGCTAGTGGTCCGACGTGGGACAGCAAATCGCCACCCCCAGTTAGAAAGATCGCTGGAGTAAGGGCAGCCAAACTGGATGTGTGGCCGCATATCTCGTGCCGATATGGGTTCACTGCTTCTCGCACAAGTAGGAGAAACGCTGTACATCGCGGCCCTGGCCAGTAGCTGTGGCTGTTCAGAGGGGTGCTTGTGTCTGTACGACGGCGGGAAGCCATCGTACCCCAAGGGGGGGGAGAACAGGTGTTAGTTCAATGGGAATGTGGAACGGACTGAACGCTTTGTCAAGGATTGTGTATCAGCGTGGAGTTCGGCTGGATTTCCTACGCACCAAAATGCCTTGTGTGGCGGTGAGAATACATCCAGCCGCATGGAGCCTCACCCAAACTGTGAGAAATGGAGTCTGGGTTCAAACTACCTGCCTCTCCACTATTCTGATGGGCCACCCCGCCTGATGCGCAAACACAAGCTGCTGATCAGTGTTCTCCATCTGCCCACCAAAACCATCTGGTTACCAGTGGAAACTGCGTTGATGTGCCTACCCGACCCTCCACAACATTGTGTCATTGTGTGCACTGGTCTGTGACCTGCATGCTAGACTGCTGTGAGTTCGTGCGTGCCGTGACCTCTCACAGCTGTTGCATTGTTCCCACTCTGTCGGCCTCGCCGTCCTGTTTTTGTCGACCCTCACAAGATTGTGTCGGTATTGTGCTCCACTGCCATGGTACATACGCCATGCTGCCAGCTGTGGCTGCTGACCCGTGACTTCCGCACACTGGTCGCTATTGTGCCCACTCTGTGGCCTATCCTGTTTTTGTCCACCTGTGCCGCAGAATGGCGTCACCATATTCGCTGGTTTCCAGCACTGTTTCCCTGGAGCCCAGTGATCGCTGTGCCTGACTGCGTCGGGCTCTCGCTGCATGACCTCTCCCCCCCACACTGTGTCACTCGCTGGGAGCCAGACTGTCTGAGCTCATGCTGCTGTGCTTGTGGATACCGCCTTGCGTCTGTTGATACGCGCGATATAGAATAGATACACTCTGGGTGCTGATCGCGCGTCCACACGCACCTTCTTCTGGCGCCACTATACGCCTACTGTGTGAGATTCCACAACCTGCCAGAAGCGTCATTGCTGCCACTTGCATTGCGCGAGCACGCCCATAGCGTGGTTGCTCACGTGTGTGTTGCGCTCTCGCACATCGTGTCTCCCACACAGCGTGTGTGTCATTGAGATGACCGACAAGCGTTCTGAGACGACGCTCATGCTCGTGGTTTGCTTTGGCGACGCTGCACCTATTGTGTGGCCATGTCACACGCATCTGCTGTGCGCATTTGTTTCCCACTCTTGTTGCCTACACCTTTGTTGTTTCTTGTGTGTCCACCTTCTAGGCAACCTTGTCATTGTGCACTGAGCTGTAGCTTTTGTACCCAGCACATCGCTATGCCTGCTGTGAGCTATAGGGCCTCGCCCTTGGATGTGCGCCTGCGCCAGACTGTTGTCATTTGATGCCGACACGCGGTCCGACGTGTCTTACTAGCTGCAGGAGCTAGCTGTGGGCAGGATTGTCCTTAATGTTCCTGGAACAGCTCCTATCATCATAACTTGTTTGTGTCAATTTACCCACTCTGTGGCACCTTACTCCTGTTTTTGACACTCTCCAGAATTTCATTTGTTCCACTTGTCTGACCTCATGCTGCTTCTGTTGCTGCTGCGTTTACCTGTTTCCAACTGGTGTCATTATGTTCCACTTGTCTGATCCCTACATTGTTCTGCTGTGGTGTCTGCTTTCCTATACCTTCACACTTTGTCAAATAATCCTACTCAGATGTACCTACTCCTTTTTTGTTTGTCCTTCCCTCTCCTAAATATCTAATATGTCCATAATACATACTTATGTCAACATCATTGTTATCAATCGTTCCTGTTACCTCAACAACATTTTCAAATTTCCACATAGATCAGACCAGCATATTTGATGTGATGTCATACCTAGTGTCGAATGCATCTATATTGTCGCACACCGTGCACCCACTCATAATGTCATATGATCACGTGTGTATATCTGTTACATCCCTATAGTCAGATCTCGCCATTGTGTTCATGACACCTTGATATGCTCTTTACAATTGCTTACCACTAGACGCATTTACTCATCTCATACGTCCACAGAGAAACTCAATTATTCCGCACATACCACTTACACTCAATCCTTCATGCCAGATAACAATATGTACCTTCTCGTCCACCACTCTCATGTATTTATACCCAATATCCCTATATCTACACTCTAGATCACATCACTAATACCATTATATGCGCTCATCCACCCTCTCCTAGATAAGACTCTCGATCCACTATTGTCAGACCTCTATCCACCACCATCATCAGAAGATTTCCACCTTTATCATCTACTCTTGATACCCCACTCGCCCACCCATAACACAGTAATCCAATCAATGCCACCTTCTCACACTAATTAAGAAAAAGTGACTCGCAAAACAGAGAAGATTCTCCAAACACCTTCCCCCCAACATCCACTGTCTCCACAATCCACTAACAAATAAATTAACATGTAAATGTGTAGAATAGAAACCGTACAAAGACCATTAGATAATTGTATATGAATCAACCTGCCACTATTGACTTGTCATAACTCTATACTCATTCATATCCTACGAACCACCAACAACACCTACACACACAACGTCAATAACACTGTATCCCACCACCTCCCTACATACCACAATGTAGTCACACAACACTACTCAATGTCTGCCTCGCCACTACCAGAATAGATGACCCCATCCTTGTCACAATGCTCGCATCCATTCTACCCACTCACTGCCTCAAAGTTAGAGACCCTATCAACTATCTCCTGTCTACGTGACACCTACTAGCTCATAATAAATCTACTAACAAAGAGAAAAGAGATTCCCCACATTACTGTCCACAAATAATATCCATTTATCCTTCCACCCTCTAAGATGACTGTCACCACACTATCTCCTGTTATAAACTACACGATGCAAAACGTACCTCTACAAAAATCAAATAATAAATCAATGACTCACGCCACCAGATAACAAAAATATTACTGCCCCTGTCCAATCATAAATACTAACAAAAGCTGTCCACAGAACCATAATCAGCTTGTTACGTACAACCTAGAAAGAACACAAAGCCTATCTTACGTGCACACACAATATCACATCTAGACAGTCAGTTTTCCTCCAAACAATACATACTCCTGTATACTTACTGTTGTGTCACCCAGTAATGTCAATGATCATCACGCGCAACATATATACCCTCACTGCTGTGTATACATAACCTCAGATCACCTCTATTATCAGCGTCAGTAAGTGGTTGTTCATCAAACACTACTAGAACCTGATAAGTACCCCCCACACACCATAACTATACCAAATGCCCCATGTACCCTGCTATATCCATCACTAACAACACCTGTCTATGCAATAACATGTTGTCCTATGAAACCGTAATCACACACTCACAACACCAACCTCTCCATTTCATCATACTCTCATATCACTGATTCGCCCCATACTACTCTCTCCACATGCGCACTGCGCACTTCATGTCGTGCTGCACCCTGAGTGTGCCATGACAAAACCCATATAACCTCAAACGTGAAGTCTGTCGTTAAACGTAAAACTTGTGTACTACACAGTTATACCTAACATAGTCATCACCACCAACTTTACCAACCCACACCCCTTTAAAAACAAAACACATATAATTATTTAATAAAATCCTACGTATGTCAGTTGCACAACAACCTGTGACAAAATCACCTCTCACCCCATCTAATCCTCATCAACTTCCAAGACTAGAACACATCAACACACTAAAAAGAGACTAGTTAGTAACCCTATAACAAGAATCTACCACTTATCAATCTACTACAATAAAAAATTCACAAAGAGTTGTAACTCGCCGCAAAATCACAACACAGTATCAACTCGCTCCATAGAGACACCAGTCACAACACAAATACCTAGACTAAACTGTGTACACCTGTGCCTATCAAAGAGAACACACATTACTGAACTCCTTCAACGAGTATAACTGTTTTCACTTGCCCAAAAATACATTTCACTTTTGTCCAACATACCTGACTGAGAGAGATATCAAAAGAGTTCAACACAACTCAAACACCTAATGACTTGCGTCACCATCGAGTCATATAAGAACAACTCCCAACACTTGTGTGCTGTATATGACTAGTCATAACACCCTGCAACAGAGATGCCACAGGATCAAAAAGTGTAAACGTTGTGTATCCCAGATCATACACTTTCTTCTTATAGTCACAACCTAAAAAAACGACATAGTTAATACGCCTAAAACGTGTAACCAAAAAAATTATTTCCTGGTGACTGCACATATAGATACTTCTCTATCATAACACCCACTCATGTGCATATAAAACTATCGATCTCACAATATGCCATCGTTAATGCTACGAACCAGTGTCCACCGTGTGAAGTAACAAATACCACCTGTAAAACAGTTTCACAAGTTAGTCCAAAGCAACTGTCAGAGTGGTAAACCATACATCATGATATTATATATTGTCCGCATAATTTGTAATAGAACGATCATCAGAGTTGTTATGTACTTTACTACCTCCTCACTCCACTACACTCACATATATATGTGTACAAATAGTCAGAAAATCACAATATCCTCTATCCGTGCACAACTAACTGATGATGCCCATATGTACCTTATAAATTCCCCCGCCTATACTTATCTTATTTTTTTACCAATCTCACATACTCCTCATGTTGCACCCCATGCAACCGCACATGTATCCGCCTGTCAATACGTCTCTGTGTAATATGTCACTCACCTCGTCGTCGTGCTAATCAGACATGTGTCTCCCCTCACTTAATTACTACATTCCCATAATATCACATAATCTGTATCCTTGTCATCTTGTGTCCTTGTCCCAGTGACATCACTGCCTGCAATACATTTTTATATGTCATTTTCTTCCACTTACCATAATGTCACATGTCCTCGTGAATCCATCAGACCCAAGTCTTTTCACAACAGACTGAAATTGTTCTCCCCCCCCCTGTCATCATGTTTTTTTTTTTTTGTTATCAGTAAAATGTTCTCATATGTATATAATACAAAATTGCTCTCTTCCAAATGTGTACTTTCATATAAACCTGTTCAGTGACACTCCCACACACCCTATTCCAAACTATATCACCCATCATTCACACAACTGCTATGATCTCTTCTAGTCTGTCCACCATAAATATTACCGTCTCCTGGTGTGGTCGATCCACCCCTACACAATGAACAGCTCCTCCCATCACATGTACCTGATCCCACTAACTCAACCGTACACTCCTCTTTTTGTATGACAGATCACCTCATTAAAAATAATCACAACTGTCCTCACCTCCTACCCAAGACATGTACGTTCTATGCCTTGACTAGATCTACTCCAAAATCACTACTATGTGTGTTGTAACCTTATACTCAAATGTAAAATCATGTTCCAAGAAGTTTTTACATATGACATCCCGCCCTACAGTAAGTCTTACTGCCTCATGTCAACTTTTTACCGTATATTGATCTTGTTTTGCAATGAAAATATGATGTCTGATACATCTTTCTCAAAGTTCAATCCCCGCTCTGATGTACTCCATATATGTCTAGTCAACACTAAAATAAACTCTAATAATCAATCTATAAAATACCAAGTTGTCAATCACATCTATATATTCACCTCAAAGTCCATACCCTCTGTTATACACACAATTACTAAAGAAATTGATGATCCCCTATCCATCTACCCTGTTCACCTCTATCAATAATCCCTACTCTCCCCCATTCCCCCAATCTAAACTAACCAAGATCCAAAGAAACATTAGTTACGCCCACACTTCTAGACTTTGATATAATAGATCTTCCAGATAAATACCCAACCACACGCCTGTCCGCTACTAGACATAGACTCCCCTTCCAGTGTGCAATATCCCTCCCACTTTATTCTCATACCACTCTTTTGTCGGCACCATATCCGACCTCTGTTAGATAGACTCTTGCTCTTGTGCCACCATGATGTGCATTGTCCAAATACTACACTCTGTCAACAATGAACCTCGCAAACAAAGATACGATCATCGTTGAGGAAGTCTAATCAGTGTATTGTGTGATATGTTGTCCTAAGAGTCACCTATAATCCATCTAAAAACATGATTATCTCACTACAATATTGTAATGTCGCAATTACACACATACATCTCAGTTGTGAAGATGTCCTTGTGTTCCTCACCATCATCTAGTGAGCTCGACTGTCCATCCATCCTAACCAGAGAATAGACAAGTAGTCTGAGTGAGTTATCATGTGTACATACGTACTAGACTCACCAATCGCAATCCGGTCTCACATTGAACATGATGTCGTGTGTACCATCCACCAAATCATCCACCCACAGAACTGTGATTGTATCCATCTGCCTTCACATCTAGAAAACTAAACACCTCTCAACACCACATCACAAAGGTGATCATTACCAGATGTAATTGTCCTTCTGAGTCACTACCCATCACTGTTCTTCAAACCGTCTCTCTCACCTACGCGTCATCACTCGTTTGATCTCTACATTTTACTGATGTGTAACCAATCATATTACAAGGTAGAACTAAAACAGACATAAACACCACTCTAATGACAATCCCTAATACACACCTACATCATGTGTACTCCTCTCCACCGACACAGTCCCAGCTCATAACTTACCTATGTCGTTTGTGTCGTGTTCTATCAGCCTCATCTCATCCAGTACCCTAAACGTCCATACTCATCGAATCGCACTAGACCGACTTTACTGTGAGACAGTACAAAATAAGACACAAGTAGTCACGCTTGAGCTACAACAGAATCTCATACGCCTGAAATCTAGATCTCGTACACCACTCCGACTCTATGTATAGATCTACCTCTCATCTCGAATACACATTTTGCACACTTCATTGTGTCTCTCAACCCACAGACGTGTGTGCACTGTTTGTTAAACACCACACTATGTACATCTGATTTATGTTATGTTCGCGGCTTATTAATTCGTGTCACATTGTGTGTGTGTGTGTGTGTTGTGTGTGTGTGTGTTGTGTGTGCAGACTCGTGTGTGTGTTGTTTTTTCGCTTTCGTAAGTTTTCTTTTTTTTTTGGAAGTGTAGTATTTTTTTTTTTTTTTCTGTGTGTGGCCACACTCACACGATTAGAAGCTACTTGCCGCTAACCTATACCGCGTCCTCACTCTTTAGTAGTCCCATTGCTCGCCACCTATGTGTTCCCACCTTTGTCAAATCTTGATCTCGCCACCTGTGTGTGACTATCAGTCAAGTGTTAAATGTGTTGATAAATGTGCTGTATATATCCTACCCACATCTTGACCTTGTTTGTGATGTCGAGATTATCACACTATCCACCCCCTTATTTATCACCATCGTGAATGAAGCTAAGATTCTCTCAAAACGCTAGTAAAATGACTAACACCCTGTCGTGCCATCAACACATCATAAAAAAAATATTGTCTGACCCACGTTCTCGGTCACTCTCAGCTATATTATGTCTTTATATGCTACGTAAACCATCTCCTACCAACGTCCCCATCGCACTATCTACGAGTATGCACCCTTTAGTTGTGTAATGGGCAAATGTTCGCTAAGCACATCATATTGTGTGTCGTTTACGTTAAGTGACACACCTCAAATTCACGATACCTTTTGTCTTCCTCTCACATAAACGCTGTGTGTGTTCAAAAGTTTCCTGTGTAAGTTCTTGGTGATAGTTCACAAACTCACTACGTCTATGTGTATAGATATCCTGAATGGTTCCTCCAATATTTTGTATACCGCCCATCGCTAATCTAGAGTATACTATGAGTCTCTCATACCTTCGACTGATGATTTCAACTCGCCATGTTTCGACCTCCCCGTGTGTTCTCTGTGGGTGATCTCTGCCTGACTTCATCCTAAAAGTGATAACCAGTCATTTGACAATTGACATTTCAGATGTTCTACTAAGTCCATTGTAGAGAATACTGTGTAAGCGGCAGTGCCTAGCCACTATGTCATGATGACGTTGCATCCTACTGCACGGGGCACAAGTGAGTCACACCGATACGAATATCCAGATAAGATATTAAGGTGGTAAACTAGATATCCTGTGCTGTTGTTGACTCTGCTGACACTACCTTAGATGAAGCATTCTCTACGACACTGCTCGGAGACTCGGCTTGCGAGCGACGCAATCGCTCTGACTCGGTGGTCTGTGATGTTTGATCTGACTCTGTCACTACTGATTCTTGCTTCTCCTGTCGTGTCGCAGGATCTTGAATGTAGTTGCCGTAGAAGCACCAGATGTCGAGCTATGCACGCTTGTCGGATAGCATCTCGAGCTCCGTGGTAAGATTTTGCATGTGGCGTGAGGAATGTGTGGTGTCTCGATGTGTCTGAGAACATAAGCTATCCGTTGCTATGTGTGTCAGAGATCTTTTAGATTGCCCTCGATCGCTTGACTAAAGTGTGTTACTAGCCTGCGCTCGTCTCTGTTTCTCGCGTGACCACTACACCCATTTCAGGACTGAGTATCTTCAAAGCGGTGATTGGTCTGCATCTGCCATAGGGCTCATACAGGCGCTTACGGGGTCTAGGGTCGGCCTCTCAGCTGGTGTCTTTGCCTAACAGTTATGGCTCACTATCGGTCCAGAGAGTGTGTCTTGAACAGTTGTAGGGGCAGAGCCAGGTTAAACTATCTCGACCACCGCATTAGCGGACTTTGACGCCCCTGTGCTGTGCGACAGAAGCTAAAGCCAACGTGAGGCGCATGACCTCTATTCCACGCAGTCCCGTTATGTGTGTGTGTGAGTTAGAGGGGTGTGTGTGTGTGTACGTTGCCTAAGTTGATACCAAGCCGGTTTGTGAGTAGCACCTGAAATGCCATGGACTGTTTTTTTCTTTGGTATGTCAAAACTTTAGCACAACTAAGATGTGAGCCGTAAGGTATTTGAGGCGTGCCAGAGACAGCAGCCACATTAATGGTGAAATATGGACGATGGCAAGGGATGAGTCTGGATTGCAAGTCCGACTGTTTGATGGCGAAGATCATGTAATGGTCGTAAGAGTGGGAGTGGTGCGTAGTTGAATTCAACTTCCCATATCACCGGGGGACTGGATGTAACACGGGGGTTATGAATGTTAGTCTCATGAAGACTACTGGGTATCACCATCTCTACGCTGTAAAGAGGGGGGATCCAAAGATATTGGCTCAGTCAGCGGGCCCTATCATCGCATCCCTTTTTTTTCCAGGTACCGACTTAGAAGGTTCTACGAGCAGATGGTTAGGAGTCTGCAGTAATGCGATGAAGAGCCCCACGAATTCCTGGCATCGGCCCATTTGGGGCAGGTGAAGGATGTCGTCAGAAGCCCTGATCATGATCCCGCGCACGACCATTAACAGGTTTATTGATGTAGCCTGGTGGGAGCGGCACGGAAGTTGAATGTTGTGGCTGTGATAGTTATTGATTTGAACGCCAGTCTACAGGATTATGGGTCCAGAAAACCGTCCATGGTTGTTTAGCTCGGGCCCCTTGCCAACTGTGAAAAATGGGTGTTGTTACCTGTGAGATGCACTAAATATGGGGGGTCATGCGACTGCGACTGTTAACATTCCCACAAATACTTCTGTTAGATGGAAGTCTACGTTCCCGGAGAAGATATCTTCCGGCGGGGAGGACTTTACGCTATTGCCTGACTACGAGGTCGGCCTGGACCTGATGCAGTAGGGGTCCGACTAGAGTGACCCTCCAAACACAGCGGAATGGATTGGGCCCGAGTGATCATGGCCCAAATGGGGGTTGACCTCAGGGCTCTTACTACGGTGGAAAAACAGTTGTTGGAAGATACCCTATGGGAACTTTCAGGAGGCGTTCTCAATGTAATGAATGAAGACTTCGGGGATGTGCATCTTCCATTGAGCACGAAAATCCCTACGGGCACAATGCTTTGCCATTAGAGAAACGGTACCGGCAATCCCAACCAAGATGTACCAGGAAGTGAAAGATATTGTGGCCAGCATGCTGGGAGAAAAGGTGGCCGTGACGCAAAGGGAGAGTCAAAAGTCCCTGGGCTGCGCCCCGTTGGTCTTGTTGCGAAAAAACAGGATGGACAGTCTCTAAGGTTCTGCTGTAGATTTACCTGAAACTGATATGCCCAGACTGTTCGTGATGCCTTTTCCACTTACCACGGTTTTGAAGGAATCCGCTGTCCGCTCGTAGGTCATGACAAAAGTTTTTTCTCGAACCTCTCGACTTGGCCAGCGGATACTGGCAGGTACAAGTGGCTAAGAAGGGGACGGGCAAAGGGACAGCCTTTATTCTAACTATGGGGCTATATGAGTTCAATCGGATGCCATTTGGCCTGTCTAATGCACAGGGACATTCCAGAAGAGGCTGATGGAGCAACTGTACTGGGGGATCTTAACTTTGAGTCGGTGATGATTACCTGGACGAAGTAGTGGTGTTCGGGAAACTCCTTTGAAGAACCATCTTCAGAAACTGAGGCATGGTCCTGTGGAATCGACACTACTCGAGAGCACACGGGCGCTCTGAAGATCAAGGGTAAGAAGTAGTCAACACTTTCAACTGCGGGTTGAGTACTTGGCGCATGTGGTCACCTCGGGAGGGGGTACAGCCGGCCACCAGAAGGTGGAGGCAGTTCAAAAGTGGGCTCGGCCGTGTACATATACGAGGGGGAAGGTACAAGCATTCCTGGACTGGCCGGATATTACCGAAGGTTTATTACCCCGCTTCGTCATCTGACAGGTCCCTTAAATGAGTAGTGAGAGGTTACGGCTGGGGGGGACCAAAGAATCGCCCTATGAACGTGGGGAACCACGGCACAAAAAGTTTTGACTCAGTGAAAGGGGCGTGACCAGTCACTCCGATTTCTGGCCTATGCACAGTTCGATACTCCCTTTCTGTTGTATACTGGATGGGAGTCTACCCCACCTCCCCCGCCCCACCGCCCGTTGTGGTGGCCGTTGCTTGTTCCCAAGGTCCAGGAAGGGCGAGAGGGGAGGAGAGAGTTATTGCCTATGCCAGTCGCGTCTTTTGGAGAGTCCAGAGCGCAATCCCGACACTTATACGCTCCTTTAAGTTGGAACATATAGGCCCTGGTATGGGCCATGACAGAAAGGTTGCAGAGTACCTGGAACAGGGTGCAGAGTTGGGTCCGTCATGACGGACAACATCATTGGCACATTTGGAGAATGCTAAGCTTGTGGAGGAGGCATTGATGCAGAGACTGGGTGGCCCCGAACTATCAAAAGTCATCAATTCCTCACATTAAGTTCCGTTCAAGCACGGAGGGAAAAATGGTATGCGATGCCCTATCATCGGGTTTCCAGTTAGACTACCCATCTCACAGTGTTGACGAAGAGTTAGAAGACACTGAAAATTGCCACGCACCTTGGAACGGTTTCCTTTGTTCCTGGACGTGGCACCACTAAAGTGGCGGTTGCGCGTCTGGGATGCCGATGAGTGTTGGAAAAGAAACAAAGACTGTGGACTGATTGCAGTGGGGTCCAAGATGGTTGCACAGATATACGGACGGTTGAAGGGGTGTGGTCCGGTCATCGGGTCTCTGGGCCCAAGCCCAGAAGAGCGGGCCAGCTGACTCAGGAGGGCAAAGTCTGTTGAGGCAGTGGGATAAGATGAGTGTTTCCCAGGGTCTCCTGTGCGGACCTATCTACTTACAATACAGAGTTGCGAGAACAGACACACAGAATTGTTATCCCCATGTCATTGGGGACCAGGAGGCATGGCTCTGGGAAGGCTCATGAGAGAGGCGCACATTTTGGCGGTAGCTGGGCAGTCATCGTGACAGAAAAACCTCATAAGATGGACTTCAACGACTAGTGTTACTGCCCTGACTTGTTAAAGCATGGTGTACTGAAGCTTGCTCCTCAAGTGTCGTACATGTGGGTTAAGTAAGAGCACATGTACAGCGAGCTCCCGTTCTCAGACAATCCGGACATCTTGCGCCCCTAGTAGAGCTCTTGATGTTGACTATGGCAGATGGGGGTACTCTACTCTGGGCGTGCGTACTGTTTGGTCATGACAGATAATTTCACTAAGTATGCGGTTGGCTGTCCCACACTAGGGATCAGACTGCAGAGTCTGCTGCTGTGGCGGTTATGCAAAGCACTTTATACAGGTGTTTGGAGTTGCCCACAGAGGATACATTCTGACCAAGGGGGGCATGTTCCAAAGGGCCGCTACTAATGAGCGAACTGTACCTGTGTATGGGATTGAGGCGTTCCGTTACTTTCTCCGTTATCATCACGCAGGGGAACGGAGCTTAGTGAGAGGTTTAACCGCACCCTTATCCAGATTCTGCGGACTTTACTTTAGAGGACAGCCAGAAGGCTAGGTGGCCTGAGTACCTGCCTGAGTGAATTGTGGGCCTTATAAATACAATGTGTGACCCAGTACCACAGGTTTCTCCACACATGCTGAATGTTCGGGAGACCCGGGGGGTCAATGAGATTGAAGATATTCACATGCCCCAGTTTCAGAACGCGCACCACCACCTGGACAGTACCACGGCCTGGGCCTAGGAACACCGCCGCCGACCTGCGGATGGTGACCAAGGTTTTGTAGGGAGAGCGTCTGAAATGTGGTGCACCCTAACAGCCCAGACGTGCAGAGAGGACAGTTTTGCCCCAGGTGATCGCGGGTTTCCTTGTCAAGAGAGATAAAGGCCATCTGGGAAGTTGGATGAGGAGGTGGGAGGCGGGTCCCTAATGTGGTCAAGGAAGGCGTGGACCCTGCTCATCCCAGTAACGAGGGGTCAGAGCGATAGGGAAAGGGGGGGACGTTCAAGAATCTGCACAGAAATTTGTTGAGGCGGCTTGATTTTGGAAGTGCTCTGAAACTAAGTCCGAAAGTACCCTACCCCTGTCCAGCAGCTCCCTTAGTTGAGAATGGTGGGCTAGTCTCAGTTCCAGTGTCAAAAATCTGAGGTCCAGCTTGTGTCAAAGCTTGCCAACCTAGAGAGAGAACTGGGCAGTCAACAGGTCTTCACCCCCGGAGGATGCGCTCTCGAAGACCCTGAGCCTTATAGCATCACGTAGGACACCCAGGTCAACGATGGTGTACTCCACCAGCGCTATGCGCAAAGACGAGTTTGTGTGGGGTGGGTTGTCGCGAGGTCGCAACTTCTAGTGGGGAGGTATGGGGGATAGTGGAACAGCCGCATTGTATTTACTCAGTGATAGTCCATATGTTGTGGAACTTATTAATTTGTAAAAGCCATTCTGTTGCATTATGGTCGTTTGGCCACAAGATGCCACTGTCTCTGAAACTGTTGACTGCAAATGATGTCATGTGACTAGAGAATGTGATAGAGACATTGACTGTAAGCGGCATTTTTAGTTGAGTAGGAAGGAGGAAACACAAGAGATAGCAGGACGGGAATCAGATGCTGGCTGAGATTGACGGCTCCCTTCGGGTCAAAGTGTAGAACCCCAGAGAGGAGGAGTGTTTAACTGGTGCGCATTGAGTGTTGTAAAGAAAGACCCACAAAGGAAAGGAACTCCTCTGCAAAAGACTGAGAGGAGCGACTACATCTTGGAACAGAGGGAACATCACCTCAAGAAGCAGCAACTGGCCGGCCATCGATAAAGGATATTACACGGGTCCAAAGAAAGCGGTGCAACGCCAAACAAAAACTAGGACTGTGTGCAGGGGCCTGTTAGTCTAGTTAGGACAGATTGGCTTTCAGGCCATAGGTGTTTATCCAAACTACGCCCTGATTTCGGGACATTGGATGGGGCTTGTTATAGCGCTGTCTATTTATTTGCGACCGCGTTCGCATGTGAGAGGATCTGTATTATGCTGTTATATGGTCTGGGGGATAGCGGGGTAGAGCTGTACATTGTAAGAGTTTCTGTGCCACACCGCCGCGTGCTTTTGAACTGCACCACACACGATTGTTCCTGCCTTGTATGGTTATTAAAAGGTAGCGGGTGTTCCGGCCTCTCTGAACCCACGGAGTTAGCGTAAACTGATTGTGCATCCGAGGACCACTCTCGGCTCAGCGCGCTGCTGTGCGGCACAAGGGGCCTTGGTCAAATACTTTGTACATGTGTGTTTGGGATTTGTTCACAACTGCTTTTTCTGATAAGTTCAAGGTTAAACTATGGGTTGTTGAACTGGTGTTGGAGTCGTTTTCTTAGTACGTAACTTCGCTGTATTACGGGAATACTACCACGGTGCTCGGCTTACAGAGGTAAGACCAACGGATCAAATATATTTTCTTTATGAAGGTCACATTTCATAACATGTTGAACTGCTGATCTCACATTTTCTTCTTTGTCCTGTAACTGGTCACTGAAAGAGATAGGAAGAATAAGGTCAATGATCGTCCCACAGCAAACAGCAGTACGGTGTCAAACAAGCTCAGAAGTTAGCTGTGGATTTTAGGTTCCAGTATTGGTAGAAAGACTGAACTGTGTCTGGTGTATTAAGTGTAAGGTTTATAGTTTGCCATTCTAGCAGAGCCCATAATTATAAAGGTCCCTATGGATAAGAACATTGATCTGAGTGGAAAAATGTAGATTTGATTTGATTAGACTGGCACTGTGACAATCAGATAGATAGAAGATATCCTGCCAAAACATTTCATACATCTGCTTCATATCTCTTGCACAGATGCAATAATGACATTGACAGTGGGTTTCCACTAGAATTTTTGAATGAATACTTCACCTGCTTCCTTCTATGTCTGCCTGAAGTTTTGCGGCATGTCCCCAGTCAAATTCTCTGGTCCGTGTGTCCAGCCATCTTTTCAGCTCCATGATGCATCTGTCACTGAGCTTCAGAACTATGACTTGTTTGAAAAACCTACAAGCGGCATACAGAGGATGGACCATAGAACCAATGCTGGCGTCAATCAGGATGTCTCCTTTAATATGACCTGAAGAATCATTTTCTGAATATTGAAACATCTAATATGTTAAACCTGTATAGACATTATAGGTAAGTAATAACTTGTATCTATATCAATTGCATCAACATATGTACTCACTGGTTTTCCAATACCCAACGATAAGAAAATAGCACAAATAATCCTGATTTATGGGGCTTTAATAAAGTATAATTAATCTATTACATCTGTAGAAATCATAGTTTGACAATCACCTGATCACAAGGAGGAAATCTGATAGTGTCTGTTCAATTTCCCTGCAGTGTCACCACAGGAGAGCTTAAGCATTACAGTGCCCACAAAGTTGTATTTCTGGGCCTGGTGGAAAGTGCTGTTGCACACAAGCTTGTTCTTCTGTAGTAGTGGAAGACAGGTTGGAGGCTGCTGAAGTCCTGGTGGACTAGAGGACAGAAGTTATTATGTAGGCCGGTGTAAATCTGTACAAGAGGGTCGGCTTCTGTGAGGAGCCGGCTTCTGATGGAAAGCCAGAGCCTAGTTGTCTCAGATCAGACGAGAAATAAACCTCACATTATACTTAGCATAATCAACAGTAAAGAAGACAAGGAAGTCACCAGACTTATGTTAAGTCTCCACTGCACAGCAATATGATCATATTTTCGCGCTTTTAGATTTTTAAAAGCGCTGATAATTTCGATCATTCGAATGCCGGCCCCATAGTACGGCAATAGAAAGGACTAAGTTAGTCTCAACAGCTCGTCTTTCCTTCTGAATCAATTCTTTTCGGCACGGAGTATTATACAATTTTTGGTATAATACGCCCCGGCGCTTCTCGTTTTCTTGCCATCTTCCCATACAATACAATTGTGTGGGTGATGGCAGAAAAGCAAAAAGTGACCGCGGTTTTTGTACAAAATGTGACAAAACCGTGGTCCTACATTAGTTTAACTAGCTGTTCACCATTGGCATGTTCCCACTGCCACCAATGCTACTGCCATCTAATCTAGTTGAACCAGAACCTGGCTGTTCCACTTTGCTATTTCTCGCTGCCACCAATGGTACTGCCATCTAATCCAGATGAACCAGAACCTAAGTTGTTCCACGTATCCAGTTTACTGTTATGGATGGTAATTCCAGCTTCTCCTCACCTGTATAGGTATAAAATTAAACCTAAACATCTTCCCCCATTGACTTCAATGGGGTTCGAAGTTTGAGTTCGGGTTCGAACCGAACACCTCCAAGTTCAAGGTTCGACTCGCACTTGAACTTTTTAGGGTTCGCTCATCTCTAGTAACAGATTAAAGGTAAATAAGTAAAAAAAAAAAAGCCAAAACATAAACTTTAATTCAAAACAACTTGTTCTTAATCAAAGCTTAGTTATAAAAGATCATTATTATATGTTAAGTTAAAGCTATATTATTTTAGAAAACTCCTATTCCCCTCTGGCCTGATGATCCTTGGGAAAAGATGTTTGTATAATCTAAATCTAATTTGATAGGACTGAGTTATGTCTGATAGGACTGAGCTTTACATGATCAGTTTTGTTAGGTGGATGCTTGCTTAATATTTTGATTTCTATTTGTGGAGGAGAGAAAGGGTCCTCAGGGAAATGTTCCGATGTTGGTCTGCACCATTATGGATGAGCAATTGGGTCGATAAGAGTGAGTTTTACGTGTTTCATCTGAGGACCCTTTTGCGATCTTCGTCATTACTATGATAAAAAAAAAAAAACTTCCACCCACAACTGGATAAGTTAATTAGGTGTGTATTTTATTGACAGATATCTTTTAACTTGTTTTTTTTGTTGTTGATTGATTTAAAGGTTACGGCTTGTTCTTCAGTGATTTGGAATCTTTCTGGAGCTACGTTTTTGATATTCAGGGTTCAGTGATAAATAAGGAAAGAAAGTACTCTTCTCAAATGACTGGGCCACATGGTAGCTTAGTGGTTAATGCTGTTGCCCTACAGCACTGGGGTCCTCGTTTAAAATTCAATCAAGGACTGATGTGAGTAATAAGAGTCTATTTACTGCACTTTGAAATATGTTGCCTCATATAAATTTATAAAATAAATACAGGCAGTTCTCGACTTACGTTGTTCCGAGATATGTCTGTCCCCTAGTTACAAAAGGAGACTTACGGGTGGTGTCTCAGTGATGTCACACACTAAGACACATTATATAGTCACAGGCAATGAATGTCAAAAGCTATCATAACCCTTTTTTATTGTGATCCATTTTTTTCCTTAGTTCAACATTTACAGTACTTTAATGTCTGTCACTTGTGGGAATACTGAAGCTGGTTCTCTCCCAATATACTTGCCAAGATCAAATATGGGTAAATACATCGCTGGGACTTGAATTTGTGCTTCCTTTATATAGCTACAATTCTACAGCTATGCCATCTCCACAATTACACGGGGAGAGGTCCTGCTTCAAACCAGGCAATCCTCAACAACACAATCAAAAGCAGTGCATATGTATGAACGGGCTTTTCACCTGTTTTCAGGCGTATAATGCGCCTCACTTTGCTGGCTCCGCTGTCGGACTCGCTAATGCGATGTTAGGCGCAAGCTTCGGCAATTTGTAATGCGCCTAACATGAAGGGGCGTTCTGTTGGCGTTCTGGGGCGGGACACACCACATTCGAAAACACCAACGCATGTATGAATGCCGGTCGGCAAAGTGAGGCGCATTACAGCTCCGACAGGCAGACCTGGTTCAATGTGGTCTACCTGAGCCGGAGGAGGCGAAGTGGAGCTAGAACGTATTTTAATGGGGCAAAATGTGCTCTAGGTCTACAGTTCCAAGAGTACAATAATAAAAAATGATTTGTCAATAAAATTAATTCATTAATAAAGATAAATATCCAAGTTGTCTAAAAAAGATTTCAATGTATTGAAAAAAGTGGATCATTTAAAATTATTGGAAATATATATACTATCTCCAAAGAAAGAAATATAAGCTATAAATGTCTTAAAAATTAAGAGAAACTTAGACTAATTTTACAGACTAATTTTACATTAAATAAGCCACTGATGATGTTGTACTGATGTGAATTTTTTTAATTTTTAATACCAAAAATTTGAGATGTATTTCTGCTGCTTTCACCTTTTATTCTGTTTAGTATATACAGCAAGAGCCAGCACAGCACAGGTATTGCTGGGACCTGTGGTCCTCCAAGCAGGATTTCTATTCACTGACTTGCTTAATGATTTATCTCTGATTTCCAGCCTGTCTAGAAACTTAATGCATGTTAGGCGCATTACTTATGCACCTAAGTTCCGCAATGCGCCTCACACACAGGCGAGGCGCAGGGAACTTTAAACCGCATCTATAAGCGCACTTCGAGCACGGCCATATATCAGGCGCAGTTTTCATGGGAAAAACTGAAAACGGCCACCTGGATGCGCCGATCTTCATACATGTCGCCCCTAGTTCTTACAGCACCTTATAAACCTCGACTAATTTAATAACTAAAGGTCTAGATTAACTTCTGCTCCTCTTTCTATAAAAAAAATATACGTTGCAATACAGTACTGTAATGCACTAATCAGTACCCATGTGTGGCACGCTGACACTTGTAGTTGTGGAACTACAGTTTCCATCATGCCACGCATGTAAGAATTGCATGGGTGCTGATTAGTACACATGTTTAACATGTGTTGCTGCGGCATGTTGGCACTTGTAGTTCTATGTTCCACAGCAGTTAGTAGTTGTAGAACTACATGTGCCAGCATACCACAGCAGCACATGAGAGACAGAAAGTGAGGTGAAATCTTCTAAACATGGGCACAGACAACAAAACAAATGTGAAAGGGGTGTTATCCCTTCCCTGCACTATCCAAATCTAAAAAAAAATGTTGTTACTGGAATTACATTTAATAAATATAACTGTTTCGACTTATATACAAATTCACCTTAAGAATGAACCTAAAGTCCCTATCCTGTATGTAACCTGGGAACTGCCTGTAACAGAGAAACCAAGTACAGTATAACTTTAGCTAATAATGAGGAACTACAGCAGAATGCAGGGTCAGAAATCCTAGATGATATTGTTGTCCTTCAATTGTATTTGAGAAACTAAAGCAGTTATAAGTTTCTCTGTGTTTCTTTTAGTCACTGAAATGATATTTGTATGGCTTTCCTTTTGTGTCTGATTTTTATTCGCTGTTGTCTACACAACATAATATGTCACAGCACAAAATATTATCTTAACTTTTTCAAAGCTTTTTCAATGGATTTTGTTTTGAGATCAGTAGATAACATGAATAGCCGTGATGTCAGGGTCAAGTTTAACTGCTACATCCATAACTGCACCCTTGGTTTACTTTCCCCAAATTTGATTTTGCGATGTACTGTACCGCATGCTGACTTTTTTCCTTTTGCTATTTCAGATCTTGTGATATAACTGGACCTGTTTCTGTAGAATCTCTTAATTAATAAAGCAACACAGCAACATTCCCAATAGCATAATATACATACAGTAACTCACAAAAGTGAGTACACCCCTCAAGTATTTATGAGAAATAATTAAAAGTTAATGGGGTTGTCTCACTACATTGATTCATCTTACCTCACTCACTGTTTTTTTTGGCTTCATTTTGAATTCAGGGGCGTGTTTACTGGCTTCTACCAGGCTGCAGTAGAAGCCAGGTCTGTAGCTATAGCAACCAGTGCTGACAGACTATCATGTGAGATTAAACAGGTCTGTAGCTATAGCGACTTGAAGAGCTGATGCAGCCCATACAAGTGGGGATATCTCAAAATAGGTAGGATACTGTTAATGGACATATATTGCAAAGTGACTTGTTTTTGAGAGATCTTTAACATAAAAAGCAATCCTCGTAGCGAGACAACCCATTTAACCTTTAGCCTTTGCATTATTTCTTTGGATAAATTTATAGAAGACAGCTAAATATTTTTCATTGTTGGTATATTTAGTGATTTTGGGAACCCTGAGTGCCAACATGTACTGTGACATACTGAAGCAGAGCATGATCCCCTCCTTTTGGAAACTAGGCCACATGGTAATATTGTAACATGATTATGACTCAAACTCACCTCCAATGACACCACTGCTATGCTAAAGAAAATAAGGGTAAATGTGCTGGATTAGCCAAGCATGTCTCCAGACTTAAACCCTATTGATCATATGGGGAGGAGGGCAAGCTCTAACATCCACAAGCTCTGTGATGTCATCATTGAGAAGTGGAAGAGGATTCCACTGGCTGCAACTTGTGAAGCTCTAGTGACCTCCATGCCTAAGAGAGTTAAGAAAATGCTGGAAAGTAATGGTGGCCACACAAAATATTGACACTTTGGGCACAATTTGTCAACTCTCACTTCGGGTTGTACTCACGTTTTTTGCCAGTGGTTTAGACCCGGGTTCCCTGACTCAAGTCCTCAAGGCCCACCAACGGGTCATGTTTTCAGGATCTCCCACAGAATGCACTGACCATAATTAAATCACCTGTGCAAATCCATAAAACATGACCCGTTGGTGGGCCTTGAGGACTGGAGATGGGGAACTCTGGTTTAGACATTTATGGTTGTGTTGAGTTATTTCGAGGGCACACCAAACTTAAACTGTTATAAAAGCTGTACACTGACTACTTAACATTGTATCAAAGTGTCATATCTTTGATGTTGCAACATTTACTTCAATGGACTTTATTACAGAAACACGTAGATGAATACAGACATGTAGACAGTCCAATAAACGTAAAAAGAAAATAAAAAAAAAAGGGGAGTGGATCTTCTGGAATGTGAAGGACATGGGAGGTAAAAACAAAGGTCCAAAAACAAATGGGCAAACAGCATTCAGGGGACAGCAACAGATGGCAAACAATTAAGTACAGCCAGCAGGATGAAGTCATGGCCAGGCAGGAACAAACATAAAGGCCAGAGAAGCAATGCAGGAGGATCGCCAGCACAGCACAGCAAAATCTCAGGCCCTGAGGGAAACTATAGCCGGGGCTATATAAAAAAAACCTCATGGAAGCAGGATGGTGAGTAATGGTTTAGACACAATGGGCCTTATGTATGAAAACTGTCCAGCAGTAAGACTGTAGTTGTAGTCCATAGCAACCAATCAGAGCTCAGTTTTTATTTTTCAGCGCACTATATGAAATGAACGCTGAACTCTGATTGGTTGCTATGGGCTCTGGTTGCTATGAGCTCTGATTAGTTGCTATGGGCAACAAAGACCGTTGTATGGCTAGACAGTTTTCATACATAAGTTCCTTGGTGACTTTTATTATGAGACACTGACATTGTAGGAACAAAATTATTTGTATAACAAAAATATAAAGAATAAAAGAAGCCAAATGTACATAGAAAATCCTGTTACGTACCCTCTGTGAAAACTTTTGTAAGATTTTCCATGGGAAATACCAAGCTGTCCTCTCGAAAGCTCATTTCATCTTTACCTGAAAAAAAATGTTCCAGAAATTGTCTGGAATCAAAGCCGTGTATATCATAGAGCTTATGAGAACTGCAATCCATCGTCTAATTTTCTACACTGGAGTGCCAGGGCTGTATATGATTACCAGGAATCAGTCAGCAAAGTATGTTAATAAGAATTACTGACAGCGTCATGATTTATTATTGTCATGAGCTCTGAAACAAACAGCTCTGAATTATTCTTAAAGTTACAATAGAAAAAAGATCCCAGAACCTTGTCTATTTGTCTTTCTGCAATGGCTTTTATAAAAGGATATATGTTTAACCATGTACTTTAGAAGTGAGCTTGGATCCCGAACCTGCAATCTGCCCACAGGTCAGATTGGGGGTGAGGGGGGGTATTAACTACTGAAGTGACATATATTCCTACCTACGGACTGGGGGGCCCTATAACCTACTGGAGGGACATATATATCTACCTGCATACTGGGGATCCTATAAAATATGAGGGGACATGTATTCCTACTTGTATACTAGGGGGTCCCATAACCTGCAGGGTACATATATTTGTACCTTCCTATCTATATACTGGGGTTCCCTATAATCTACTGGGTGGTCATATATTCCTACCTATGTACTAGTGGACCCTATAACCTACTTAAGGACATATCTTCCTACCTAAATACTAGGTGGTTCTATAACCTACTTGAGGAAATATATTTCTAGCTACATACTGGGGGGCCCTGTAATCTATTGGGTGGACATATATTCCTACCTATGTACTAGGGGACCCTATAACTTACTGGGGAACATATATTCCTACCTAAATACATGGGGGCCCTATGACCTACTGGGGGACATATAAACCTACCTATATACTGTGGGGCCCTAAAACCGACTGAAGTAACAAATATTCCCACCTCCTTATAAACTTATAGGGGAGCCCTACATCTGATTGGGGGACATATATCCCTACCTATAGACTATATGTGCGGCCTTATAACCTACTGGGGGGTCAAATATATAACTATATCAGAATATAAATAATTAAAAAGATAAAACATCAGCTTTTGACTTAATGGTCCTACAGAGTTTATTATTTTTGTTCTCTGAAGGCATTGCACCTGCCGTAGCTGCAGTGGTCGCACTTGCGATCGGGCTCCTGCACCACAGGCCCCCCTTGCAGCATAAGTGGGTCACATAAACCCAGCAAAACAGTGCTCACAACTACTGCCTGCACAGTGCAGGAAGAGTGCTTGAGGCAAAGCGGTCGGCATACACTAATACCAGCCGCTTAGCCCACTGAAGGCAGTGGCACAATGTAATGATGTCATTGTGCCGCTGCTTGTACTAGCCCCTAAACCTATGCCTAGGCTTGAAACCTAGTAGACGCTGGAACTGGTGTCCCAGAGCAGGTGGCATGATGACGTTACACCACCCTCTCCAGATTCAAATACAGGTGTTTGGTGGGGGAACAGGGGAGAGCCAAGGTTAGTATTGTTATTATTATTATTATTATTATTTTAATCTACCTGTCTACCTACTGGAAAGAACCCTATCTACCTACCTACCTACCTACCTACTAGATGAGGCTTTATCTATCTACCTACTAGAAGGGGCCCTATTTACCTACCTACCTATGAGAGGGGGCCCTATCTATCGTCCTGCTAGAAAGGGCCCTCTCTACCAGCCTACCCACTATGAGAGGCCCTCTCTAACTGTCAACCAACTATAAGTGGTCCCATCTACCTACCTACTATAAGGGGCCCTATCTATCTGTCTACCTACTTAAAGGGGCCCTGTCTACCTACTGGAAGAAGCCCTATCTATCAATGTACTAGAAGGGGCCCTATCTACCAGCCTACCTATTATGAGAGGCCCTCTCTAACTGCCTACCTACTATAAGGGGCCCTATCAACCTACCTACTATAACGGACTCTATCTACCTGTCTACCTACTGAAAGGGGCAATATCTACCTACCTACTAGAAGTGGCCATATCTACCAACCTACTAGAAGGGGCAATATCTACCTATCTACTAGATGGGGCCCTATCTTCCTGCTAGAAGGAGCCTTATCTACCTACAGTATCTACCAACTAGAAGGGGCCCTATCTACCTTTCTACTAGAGATGGTCCTATCTACTTACCTATCTGCTAAAAGGGCTCTATCTACTTACCTACCTACTAACGATGACTCTATACTGAAGGGGGACTTTACCTACTTAATAAAAAGAGTCTGACACTTATCTGACTAATTTTTAGGGTCTAACCTACCTAAAAGAATCATCTACCTAGTTGCCTGCTTGTTTCATTTATTTTTAAAGGGGGGTCTGCCTACTGTATGGGGTGTGTTCTTACCTACTGGTGGCACAACTCGGGGCTCTATGTTTGGCTGGGGGTACTTTCAATGTTTGGGGTGCAATTACTGTGTGGACACCAAACGGGGCATTGTTACCATTTGGGTTGCTATGGATGGGAATTGGTAGAAACGCAAAAGTGAGAAATCTAACATGTTTGTGTGGTAAATTCTGCAGGGACGAGTTGTTGCCGGGAGAAGACGTCATAATGGTCTGGAGCAGATGAAGAAACAAAAGGGAAACAGAACAACTCATCAGTGATCACCCGTGAGGCACTTGATATATCTGAACTGTAATCACTTATGTGTGTTGAGCCTGTGTACAACTGCTATCTACCATGGTCACTGTATGGAGGTAATACATGTTCTGCAGAGCCTGTGTACAACTGCTATCTACAACTATATGGGAACAGTATGGACTTAATATACAGTCTGCAGATCCTGTGTACACTGGTAACTACCACTATATGGGCACAATATGGAAGTAATATACAGTCTGCAGAGCCTGTGTACACTGGTAGCTACCACTATATGGGCACTGTATGGAAGTGATATACAGTCTGCAGAGCCTGTGTACACTGGTAGCTACCACGAAATGGGCATTGTATGGAAGCAAAATACTGTCTGCAGAGCCTTTATACACTGGTAGCTACCGAAATGTGGTCAATGTGTGGTGGTAACAGTGATCGTAATGTAATGGTTTATATTAAGTAACACTTTGGTGGTTTTATTGAGTCTCTTTATTGTGGTGATATGTTGTCATGATGTGGCGGTGTTATTTGGTCTTTCATTATTGTTTTTATTGGTCTTGGTATACTGGTTTCGTCCATAACATTATAGAGGTATTAGTCGCTACATGGAGGTGACATTCAGTGAACATGTGGTTGTAATTTTTAGCCCTTGTATACGTACTGATCGGTAGAATACATAATACTTGTCAACAAAACTGTTCAGTGTAAACTCCAACAAAAATTAAGCCAACAAAACAAACAAAGGCACAATTGCATTTATTTACTGTTCAACCCACTTTTTTTTTTGGATTGGAGGGGGACAAGAGGGAACATATGCTTTGGCTCCTTTTGAAATTAATTTTCTTCTATTGGACAATTCCTTTAAGTAGAAATAAATTTCCGAAGCACACTACACCTCAGACATCCATCACCAAGTAAGGGACTTTGTTTTTGAAAGTAGTGGTCCATGGCCATGGTCTGAAGTTATGAAGCCCAAGCTGCGGTTTTACACCACATATTTTATACTGAATACCGAGCAATCAAATGTTTACACTTATACACTAGACACCAATTAAAGGGGTTCTCTGCATTGTATCATTCCTATTTACTGAATGAGTCTTGGCATTGATTACAATGTGTCCACCAAAGATAATAGACACCCTGGGGCAAAATTAAGGTAACCTGTCTCTTTAGTTGACTTTTAAGAATAAGCTGTTATTAGTGTTCATGAGGAATACATTTTTTTTTTACCCATAACAAAACTTATATCTGGCATTTTCAGCACTGAGAATTCATCTCTCTATTTCAGTTCCCATGAGCTCAGCTCCAGAATGAGTCTCCCTAGCACTGCACACAAAGAGAAGACAAGATTTTGCTCCTCCATCTCTTTGCAGCACAATTCACAGAAGCAAATGGATGAAGGATTTTCAACATTTTTTCTCTGCTTCTGTCTCTTTTCAGCAGTGTACTCCCCCTTCCCCTTCCTCTATCCATAGACTTTGATGGCCTGATCCCCAAATGAGCTGATAGCCCACTTCACCTTCCTAATCGACTTTAGCAGTAAATCAACTGTGAATGATCAGAAGAAGAAGCACACAATATGGCTTATTAGTGGAGAAAGAGATATTATCTCTAATAAGATTTTTTTCAAAGTTTTTTTATATTCACTTGAATGGTCTAAACTAGGCAACCGCTTTAAGCAAACAGACATTACCCAATAGATAAGATCAAAGATCAAGCTTAGTTATGGTTATATGCTAAGTGGAGATATAATAGTCTCTTGACATGCAGACTTAGGGCCACATGTATGAAAACTGTCCAGGTCTAACATTTTCCTTGCTGCCCATAGCAACCAATCAGAGCGCCCCTTTCATTTCATATAGTGCTCCAAAAAATGAAAGGGGATTTTTGATTGGTTGCTATGGCCAACAAAGAAAGTCTTAGGTCTAGACAGTTTTCATACATGTTCCCCGTAATGTGTAAGTTTCTACTCAGAACTACTACTTCTTGTAAGCTGCAATAAATATCATTGCCCTATAGTCAGAAAGTTAACTGACAGCCGCTCTCTTCTTAACTTTACGGCTATCAATGACAAACCCTTCTCCAACTAAAACTTTCTTGGCAAAATCTTGATCATATGTGAAAGCATGGAGCTTGTCTTTCCCGACTATGAAATATGTTCTATTTAAAGACCCAAATAATATGAGGTGTCCTACAGGTTTCAGCAACCTTGAGAGCTTCCTGAGATATCTGATGTAATCATCCTGATCTTTGCAGATATTATCTAGGAGCCAAGCACTGATGATACAATCTGCTGGAGGTAAGACCATCGGCTCTATTATATTTTCTTTCTCAAGGTCACTTTTCATAACATGTTGAACTGCTGATCTCATTTTTCCTTCTTTGTCCTGTAACTGATCACTGAAAGAGATAGGAAAATGAGAAAAGAGATTATCCTACAGTGAGCAATAATATGGTGGCGAGAAAGCTCAGTAGTAAGATCTGTATTATTGACTTCTAATACTGTTACAGCGACATTATTTTAACCTTGACTGGTGGACTAAGGCGGACATGTCTGAAAACTGTCTTGGTCTAAGACTTTTCTTATTTCCCATAGCAACCAATCAGAGCGCCACTTTCATTTTTTCAGAGCTCTATATGAAATGAAAGGGGAATACTGATTGGTTGCTATGGGCAACAAGAAAAGTCTTAGACCAAGACAGTTTTCTGACATGTCCCTCTAAGTGTAAAGCTTATACTGTGCTCTTCTAACACTGCCCATTATTATACAGGACCCTATGGATGAGAAAATTGATTGGAAAAGCTAAATGTAGATTGTTCTTCTGACTTTGAAAATGTAATCTTGAATAGACTAACACTGCAAATAGAAGATATACTGTCAGAATATTTCAAATATCTCCTTGTACAATGACAAGAACAGTGGGTCCCCTAAAATCTTAATTAATACTTCACCTGCTTCCTTGCCTCTGTACATGAAGTTTTGTAGCATGTCGCCAGTCAAATGCTCTAGTCCGTATGTTCAGCCATTTTTTGAGCATCTGTCTTTGGCCTTCAACACTATAGTGTCCTTAAGAAACTCACAGGCTGCATACAGATAATAAATCATGGAACCCATGCTGAGGTCAATCAAGGTATCTCCTTTAATAAGACCTGTAGAAACAGTTTCCAAAAATTAAAACAGAGAATATGTTAAACCCAGGTAGATATTGCAGATAATGACTATGTCCCATCTACTAGAATATGCAGACACTGAGTTCCTAATACCCAACAATAAAAAATAACACATAATCATTTTCTATGAGGCTTAGATTTAGAGGAATTAATTTAATTCTTGTCTAAACTGCATTTCAATGGTATTTGTTTGAGGACTCTTACCTGATTCTTCTCATTATTAAGTATAATAGCTTTCACCAACTCCTGGGTAGGTCTATTCAATGTGTTATTGATTTTTGGTTATCATTTCCCTTGGTTTTATTTGATGACTGATTTTAAGGTGAGGTTTCAGCTTGTTATTTCACTGATCTGGTATCTTTCTACGGCAATGTTTTTGATATACTGTACAGCCAGTCCCAGTGTAATGAACAGGATATGGACTGTAGGATTGTGCTTAAGTTAAATTTGTATGTAAGTCAGAAAAAGAATACTTAGTACATGTATGGTGGTGAATGCTAGAACTTGTAGTTCAAAATATCTTAGGCTTATCAAAGATTGCGGTTTCTTCAGCGGCATATGCAGGTCCCCACCTGCTATACAATCAACGAACAATTTCAAATTATGCCATCTGATTACGACAAGGATATCTTATCCAATCTCCTTTAATGCATATATATTTCAACATCACCAGCAGTGCACTTTTGCAACACTTTAAAAGATTAGATGACTTAGTAACATGTATGAGAACCTGCAATCCAAAATTGAAATCGACAGTCCAAGCTTAACACACGGACGCCAACATCTCGTGTACGCTGTGCTACTCGGAGCTGAACGGCCTACAGCTGGCTGCTACGTCATGACGCGCCTCTCATGCGATCACACAACGTTTCGGGGGACACGCCCCCTTTATCAAGCACCTCTAGTTCTTGTGATGTAACTGGAGATTTTGTAGAATCTCACAATCAACAAAGCAATATTCTCAGGGGTGTGACACACACTTTTAGTCCGTTAAACTCAGAGATCCTAAATTGCCCTTCTTAATCATGTTTTATCGTGAGTCATATACAGTTGTTTGAAATCAAAGTGTTAAGAAAAAAAGACTGAAAAAGAGGTTTTCTTTCCCTCCCCTCAAGGACAGCAGGGTGATGGTTTAGACACAATGGGTCACATTTACTATTTCTGCCTAAGTCTTAGACAGCATAAAATTAGAAAGGCAGTTGAAAAATGCACCAGATTTATCACAGTGGCTCATGCTTTTTGATAAGTTTAGTTTATCTTTAGAGTTGTCTAGCTTTTTAAAATCAACATATAAGTTGGCCTACTTTCATCACCTGTATTTTGATGCATTTTGGGTGCAGTCTTTGACTTAACATTTCGCATTGTGCCTACACTATCTTTAAATTAAACCATGCCATAAGGCTTGAAAAAGTGTCTAAAGCCCACAACAAATGTGTCTTTGTCATGTTGCACCAAATATGCGCCACAGTTTGGAACATTTTAAGAAACTTTTCTGCCTCAGCCACAATTCTAAATCTTGGACAATGTGATTTTGATAAGCAGGCACTAATGACATTGTATGCACAAAATTCTGTAATAAAAGTAGTAAGACAAAATAATATCAGTTAAACATAGAATTAACATGATACATACCCTCTCTGAAAATGATTATCATATTTTCAATGGGAAATATTAAGACATTGTCTCAAAAAAACTGTTTCATCTTTATCTGAACGGTAATGCTGCAAATGTTGTCTGGAATCTCCATAACCTCTCCCCTCCAAACATCTCTGCCTTAAAGGGGTTTTATCGTTTGAAGCTTTCGCAGACTTGAGCAAAATCTATCAGTTTCAGTTTAAAATCCAGGGGCGAGTCTCTTCACTGAGTAGGCATGCCTCTCCTGCCAGGAGGCGTGTCTCCCCTCACTGAAGAGCTGTGACATCATTCTGTTTTAGCAGGAGAAGGGGGGGGGGGGCGTCAGCTTTGCAGACCTCATGCTTCTGGCTGCAGTTCTCATGCTTCTGGTTCATGTTCTGATTCTTCTGGTTCATGTTCTGATGCTTATGGTTCATGTTCTGATGCTTCTGGTTCATGTTCTGATGCTTCTGGTTCAGAGATCTGATGCTTCTGGTTCATATTCTGATGCTTCTGGTTCATGTTCTGATGCTTCTGGTTCAGAGTTCTGATGGTTCAGAGTTCTGATGCTTCTGGTTCATGTTCTGATGCTTCTGGTTCATGTTCTGATGCTTCTGGGTCAGAGTTCTCATGCTTCTGGTTCATGTTCTGATGCTTCTGTTTCATGTTCTGATGCTTCTGTTTCATGTTCTGATGCTTCTGGTTCAGAGTTCTCATGCTTCCGGTTCATGTTCTAAAGCTTCCAGTTCATGGTCTGATGCCTCCGGTTCATGTTCTGATGCTTCTGGTTCATGTTCGGATGCTTCTGATTCAGAGTTCTCAGCTCCAGGCTGCACAAGCTCCTTGTAGCCATTTCCTTCATTAGTGTAATTGCTGTTATGCACACAGCCTGAACTGATGAAGCAAGTGTGAGGAATGCTCTCTGCCACCTCCCTCCCCCCTCTGTTATCAGGCAGGCGATACAGCAGACTGTATAAGACTGTTATATAGGGCAAGCACAGGGTATAAGACTGTGTTATATGAGGGGAGAGTGAATCTAGCAGTTGCTCAGTACATAGAACTATTACTGGAGAGTCATCACATAGGGCTTTCTCAGCTGCTTTCTTACACACACAGCCATCTCAGGCAGCTCGATTCTCATAACTCAGAGGGGAGCAAACACAGAGCGTGCAGATAGCCAATCACAGCGCAGGGGGCATGTCCAAGGTGTGTCCTGTCCTGCGGCGTGTCCCAACAGGCTGAATGAAATGTCAGCCAGCTGCTGTAGAAATAACTATAGATGCACCGTATAGCCCATATCTACTATACTAAGTGACTTAGGTAAAGCAAACCAATTAAAAAAGTGCTTATTTTACTGTCCCCATCATTAGAGACATGATCTTTGTAGCGAGAAAACCCCTTTAATCTCTAGATACCTCCCCTCATGCAATCTCCGCTTCTCACAGGACCTTCTTTCTGCTCTCCTCTTATCAGCTCCTCATATAACCATCTCCAAGACTTCTCCTGTGATTTCCCCATTCTCTGGAACTCAATGCTCCAACGCATCAGACTCTCCCCCACTCTCACTAGCCTCAAAAGCAACATGAAAACCCGTCTCTTCAGGATTGCCTATAACTGGCATTAACTGTGTTGCACTACTCCACCCCACAAACATGTCTGCCCCTCACCTTCTGTCTCTCCCTTCCTTCCCTATAGACTGTAAGTCCTCATGGGCAGGGCCCTCTCTGCATCTCTACCAGTTGTTAATTACTTATCATCACCTTCTACTTTTTTGACCAATGTAATTTATGTAACCAACTCAAATGTACAATACTCTAGAACTAAGGGCGCTCTAAAATAAATAATAATAATAATAACAGTCAGGCCTTCTACATCCTCTGGCAAGTAAGGCTCTGTGTCCATCTCCTCCGCCTCCATCACTGCTGGGACCTGCTGCTGCAGAGTGCCTAACACTTGTTCCATATTCCAAAAACAGTGGCACACTATAAACTGGAGCACTATCAAAGGGGACATAGGAATTTTGAACAAAGCATTTCTACTATCTAGTATATATGAAACATTTTTTGAGATTCTCAGTTCACATTTTTGATCAAAACTGTTTAAGCCACCTCCGAACTTCAACGGGATCTCAAGGCAGGGGGTCCTACACTATTGTTACACTATTATTACCTCTCATGGACTCTGTTCAGACCTCCATATCTCAGGGAGTGAAGGCACCGACTTTTGAACACACTGCACTGATTTAAAACCTGTCAAGTTGGGTGGAGTGTAAAAAACAAAATGGAGGAGTTTTGATCAAAAATGTGAACTGAGAATCTCAAAAAAAATTTCATATATCCTAGATAGTAGAAATGCTTTTTTCAAAATTCCTATGTCCCCTTTGATAGTGCTCCAGTTTATAGTGTGCCACTGTTTTTTGGAATATGTATGTATACTTCAGCCGCACCAGTGTTGCACCTATCCTTTTTTTTGGATGTGCATAACCTTATATTGCTTCTAACACTTGTTTCAGTGTAAATATAACCAGACGGTCCTGCTGACAAGGACATCATCCCGACTGATCATTTTGGTGTGAACGCCGGAAGTGTGAGCTAACACCTCGAGCCATCCTCAGACAGTCACGACTCGGGTAGCACTTGAGAAATTTCTGCACAACCAGGTTCATGATGTGTGCCAGGCAAGGGATGTGAGTAAGTCTACCGATCCTAAGGGCAGCAAGGAGATTTCTCCCGTTATCGCACATCACTTTGCCTGGTGCCATGTTCTTAGCACCCAGCCACTGGTTGGTCTTAGTGTTTAGAGCCGTCCACAGCTCTTGACCTGTGTGTTGACGGTCTCCAAAACAAATTAAGTTGAGAACGGCCTGGTTTCCTCTTGGCATGTGATGCAGTGTGGAAGAGTGTCGGCCAAGACCGAAACAGAGGCACTGTCATCCCCCAAATTCACCCAGTGAGCAGTCAGTGAGATGTAATTCCCTTGACCATGCTTACTAGTCCATGTGTCTGTAGTGAGATGGACTTTGATGGACACAGATGCAGCCAATGCGCTGAAGATCTTTTCAGCAGCGTGGCGGGCCAGGGCAGGGTCAGCTTTTCTGGTGAAGAAATGCCTGCTCGGCATCTGATATTCAGGGCATGTCAGGCCAATGACGTGGTGGAACCCATCTGTGTCCACCAGGTGGAAAGGAGACATTTCCAAGGCCAACCGCCAGGCATTGCCAACATTCAGGCTTTTAGCTTTGGGATGGTTGGGATAAAAGCATTTCTTATACTCCCACAGCTTTTACACAAAAGGCTGGCTGCTGTACGGCGCCAAATGTAGTGGAAACGGAACCTGACTATTCCCCACTGCCATGTTCTCGCTGCCACCAGTAGTACTGCCGCCTAATGTAGTGAAACCGGAACCTCGCTGTTTCCCATTGCCATTTTCTCGCTGTCACCAATGGTACTGCCTAGTGTTGAACGATTATTATCGACAAAGTTCAAATCGGCACAGTTTTTATGTTGATCAGATTTTTAGATCACGCGATAATTTAGGTTAAAATCTGTGCATCATCTATTAATATTGCGCCATTTTCGGCGCTTCCTGTCATTTTGGCGGCCAGCAAATCAGCTTACAGAATAGAGCAGGTGAGATGTGTGTGCGATGTCATGACTGGGATGTGTATGGTTGCGATTGACTGGAAAAATCACATGACCTCGTTTAACATAGAACAGCCCTTCCTGTTCATGATCAGTGTCTGTCAGCGTCTCATAGCAGTAGGACGTGCGCTCTGCCTTTGTCACAGAGAAAGCTCTACTGTTAGCTGTGATCCTTACAACTTAGTTAGATCAGAGATTTGAAGATTTTATGTAGTTAGGTAGAGAATTTTAAAAGGAGCATCTACCGCTGTAAAGTCCGGGGGGGGGGGGGAGCAGGAGGGGGGTCCCGCGGGCGAACACAGACAATCTCTTTAAAGAATACTGGATATAGTTCCCCAAAGACTTAGTGTAGACATTGCACGGGCAATAGCTTTATTATTAACAGTTTTCTATTGAAATATTTCCTGGAAAATTGGGCAGCCTGAACTTATATTAGGATAACACATCTTTTTAGAAATGCAGGTCACTTTGTTAGGTGCAAAACTCCACTTTTATTATCAGTATACATTTCAGATAGGTGTTCTTTTTCAATTTTGCCCTTTCCAGCTTTGTTGGTAGCCACCTTGCAGTTAAATTAGAAACCACAGCAATTTTGTATTCACACAGGTTGATAGGTGCCAAACATACCTTTCATTATCCGAATACATTTCAGATACGTGTTTTTAAATTTGGCGCAGTACAGCTTTGTTGATAGAGCTACTTTGCAGTTAAATGTGGGTACAGCAATTTAGTTGTCACCACAGGTGAATTGAAAGGGGCCAAAAATACCTTTTATTATCCGAATACATTTCAGATACGTGTTTTTTCACTTTGGCGCAGTACAGCTTTGTTGATAGAGCTACTTTGCAGTTAAATGTGAATACAGCAATTTTGTAGTCACCACAGGTTGAATTGATAGGTGCCAAAAAATACCTTTTATTATGCCCTTATACATTTCAGACAGGTGTTTTTTTCACTTTTGGTCATTTTGCTGTGACATGCAGCTATACTACAGGTCCTATTAAAAAAATGTTGTTTCTAACAGACATTTGTTCTTCACAATTGTCAAGAGTGGTCCAAGGGATGGTGCTGTCAGAAACAGGAATAGGTAGGACACTGTTAATGGACACATATTGCACAATGACTTGTTTTTGCAAGATCTTTAACATAGCTAGCAATCCCTGTATTGAGACAACCCATTTAATACAATTTAAAAGAGAAACAAAGACATGGTGGGATTCCATCCTATTTTAAAAATGTGTTTTCTAGAATTAAACTACTAAAAAACTTGCATGTACCAAAAAAGCTGGTAAAAATTCCTCTCAATTTTTACAAGGGAGGTACAGGAAAACTTGACCAGATTTAGGTTATCCAGAGGACATGGAGTATGGACACGAACAGAGAACAAAGAACAGATACAATTTCCTCCAGCACGTTGAGGAAAATGAGAAAAAGAATGCCCAAAAAAAAGGGCACCTGGGTGGAACAGGAGCCTTAACCACCCAGTAATTCCAAGTGAAGCTCAATTGGTCCGCACTCATACGGAGGGCAAGCACTACCCAGGACAGGGACAGTATATGTCCAGTGAAAAATAAAATGGGGGTTTAAAGACTCCTTTTTCCGGCACTTTTTAATCTGGGGTCATGCAGGGTTTTGGGGGTCATGCTGTTGCCCAGGACAGGTATGGTCAATGTCCAGTGAAATAAAATGGTGGTTGAAAGAAATCCTTTTTCCGGCACTTTTTTAATCTGGGGGTCATGCAGGTTTGGGGCTCATGCAGTTCCCCAGGACAGGTTTTGGTCAATGTCCATGAAAATAAAATGTGGTTGAAAGACTCCTTTTTCCGGCACTTTTTAATCTGTGGGTCAGACAGTTTAATGGTCATTCTGCGGTACAGGACAGATATAGTCAATGTCCAGTGAAACTAAAATGGTGGTTGAAAGACTCCTTTTTCCGGCACTTTTTAAATCTGGGGTCATGCAGGTTTGGGGCTCATGCTGGGTTCCAGGACAGGATATTCAATGTCCAGTTCAAGTCAAATGATGGTTCAATCATACTGCCTTCTGGCACTTTTTAATTTGTGGGTCATGCAGGTTTAAGGGTCATGCTGTGGTGCAAGACAGGGGATAGTGAATGGTCTGTGAGTTTTTTTTCTGTGGCTTTTATAACCTAAGTGTGTTGCCTAAGATGTAGCACGTATCCATTTGACTGTTGTGGATGTTTATTCCAGCTTCTCCAGCCCTGTTTGGGTGTAAGAATGAAGGTGTTGTTGCTCTCCCATAGACTTTAATGGTCATCGGTGATAATCTATCATCGACCATCGAATATCTTGTCGATGAGTGCCGACTATCGACCATCGACCGATGACGATAGTCAACGTAATCGCTCAACACTAGTACTGCCATATAATCCAGTCCAGCTTGAAGTTCTTGGGCCCTGGTGCAAAAAGTGATGTGGGGCTCCTGCCAGTTACCATGTGCCATTTCCAATACCAATGTCTTCTAATGTGTCAAAGGGGCCTACTGTTGCACCTCTTATAGCTACGCTGTCCTCATCTTTTCAGTTAGCCATTGAAAGAAATTAATAATTTTTGCATCTCAATTTTTTTCTGTGACTCTTAGAGCCAAATTTTCTTCACTAAGTTGTTCCACATATCCAGTTTACTCTTATGGATGGTAACTACAGCTTCTCCTCACCTGTATAGGTATAAAAATTAACCTGAATATCATCTCCCATTGACTTTAATGGGGTTTGAAGTTCAGTTCCCTTCCCTTCCTTCTCTTGGGAGAACGGGACTAACTCTCCCCTTCTTTAAAGTCTTAGTGCAACTGTAAACTCTGTAAGGAAAATATGAAATATTGGTGCATCGTTGTCTGCTAAATGCACAGTTGTTTAGGGCTGCATCACACAGCGTTTTTGAGACTTATTTTGAGGTGTATTGAACACAGAATATTCCCCTAAATAGGTGGCCAAAACTTCTATAGAACACTTCCCATTGACTACCATGTAAAATCATTACTGCAATTCAGACAACACTGATTTTACGCAACATTAAAAAGTATAGGAGGCAGAAATCTGCCTTAGGTAATCCATGTTGTTTCATCGTTGAAGCATCATTAAAAGTGAGGAATTTTCAACGAGGAAACAACGTGTTTTCGGAGTAGACAGTGATAGCACCGAAATCGCATTGCCTCCTCGTTGAAAAATTACCTTGTGTAAACTTACCCTTCTAGTCTATGGGAGTTTTGTGATTAACATGATTATTGCTTATAAATCGAGGCTTGGAACCCCAGAGAACAAGTAAGTAGTAAAGATCCCACCCGAGTAAAGGACACAAACAGCTGAATATGATATGTGTCACTTTATTCCATTCTTATACAGCAAGTAGAGAGCAGAACAGAAATTAAAAAGCGACTTATCCCGAGACATCAGGCTTCTATGATTTAACAGATCATCAAGCTAGTTCTTAGCATTATTATAAGATCCCATATATCAGAAGCTCCTAATATATTTATAACCTATAGCTTAGGATACTTAGATCTTAAGGTAATACAGATTCTTGCAGGTGCTTATATTGAATATGTCTCCTGGGACACACTTTTATACAGAAGACTGAGCAATTATATGATACAATTATACACTGATGTGCTACACACAAAGGGTTCTCTGCTTTTGGTAATTTATACTTTTTAGAGCAATTCCTATTTATTGAGTCTTCAATAGTTACCATGTGGGGAAAATGACTTTTCAGAATATGTTGTTGTGTATGTGTACATGAGCAATCCCTCCCCCACAGGTTTCATCTCTGTTTCTCAGTTTTTCCTGAGCTCAGCTCCAGAGTGAGAAGATACTAGCTGCTATGATGTCTCCCATGCACTGTAGACACAGAGAAGAAGGAATTCTAATTTCCATCTCCTTGTAGTACACCTCCATGATCATAAGAAGCATAAGGGACTTTATAGAGCAGTACTGAGCAGCTTCAGAAGGTCACTTCCTGCTTACATACATAGACTTTGATGGGCAGCATGTAACCTGATCCCTAGGTGATCTGATAATCTGTCTCATCTCTCAAAATTGATTATATCAGGAAAATAAGAGAGAATGGTCAGGGCAGAAAATAGCAGACAAGGTGACTCACACTCTTTAAGTCTGAGCTGGAAATCCTCTTTACGCAAATAAACAAGACTTTCTATGAATTATCTAAGTAAATAAGATAAAAGATTATTCTAAGTTATGGATATGTGTAAAATCAGATATAGTAATTGTCACGTACGCGCTCACCAGCACGTGACCAGGGACACTGTAATGGGGTTAGATTTATCTCCACTTGAGCACACCTCTCACTCAGGTAGCTAATCAAGCATAAATCGTACCGCAAGACAGTCGCAGTCCCTTGCAAAAATACGCGCCGCCACCACCTTCCTACAATAATCAAAAAAGGAATCAGCCGGAAGGTATCTGACTCCTAACCGATATTCTAAAAACACGTAAAAATGCTCACAGGTCAACTCACTGCTCTCTCAGTAGTTACGAAAAGAAAAAAAAAAACAATCCTTCAAAGAAATTGGGTTCGTGCAACAACAGAGTTAACGAATTACTGATACCTTTAATATAAAAATGATTTCAGTGCTTACATAGACAAAAATATGATAATAACAATAATGACACACATACAATGCAGTTATTAAAATAAGGGGAGAAAAAATTGAAAGAATCCACACTTACAAGCTGTTTCCAAGTCCCGGGGTAAGGAGAAAATAACAGGACACAACTCAATTCCTCAGAAGAGACCCCAAAGTTATGACACCGTCTACAGGGGGAAATGGTGTTTTATACTCAGCCAGGCTGTCTCATCTTATTGGCTGGAATTATGAAAAGTGGGTGGGTTTACAGGATTTTCTGAGGAGGGCTATGGTATTTTAGTTCCACAAGGGGGCACTCACGGACTGCTTCTCTGGGCAGACAAAGGAAATATATTTTCCCTTTCTGGCGGGAAAAATGTGTTTAGTTGAAAGGGGGAACTGAGCTTATCAGATACAGGAAACAGGGCTGCCATAAATACCTTTTCCCTTAGCCATCAAAGACATTGGGCTGGGGGTTTTATTGGCCAGATGGCCAGAAACTTTCTCTCTCAGGGAAAAGGGGGGAGGGGGGGAATGCTGCCCCACCATCTGAACTGCAGGATTTAGTGATGAATTATAATACATTGAATTTTCAATGCTTTTACATAACACCTCCCCCTTCTGGAGCGAGCGTGGGGGTTGGCTCACCTGCCATCCCCTGAGCCCGCCTCCGTCCTCCCCTGGGAGAGAGACCCTCGGCCTTACCACACTCCATGCCCCTTCTGTATCTGAACCATCAGACATCGGGGGTTGGAGGACTCACACACATCACCCGCTACATGAGGGGACACGTCACCTCTATGACCGGGGTCTAAAGTCTTACCCACCTCAGACCCCGGGGAATAACCTTGGCAAAGATTATCCCGCAGTTTGGCCTTGGCTCCAACAGCTTGGAGCGAGCCGCCATTACACTCCCTGAGCTCGGATACACCTACAGGGCAGGTAGGAGCATACATTACCGGCTTGGATACACTTCTACTATGTATAACAGATTGACATGCATCATTGGATTCAGGCACACCCACTGAGCTGTTGGTACTATGAAAACCAGACTCAGGAATGGCCCTCTCCCACATTACCATCTGGGACACACCCTCAGGCTTAGATACATTATGATTGTCCACAACAGTTTGAGATACACCCTCAGGTTTGGAAAACATCACTAGTGTCCTGGCAGTCTGAGATACGCCTCCCAGCGTGGATAAATCATGATTGTCCACAGCAGTCCAAGTCATGCTGGCAAGCTTAGATACAGGGGCACCCAGCATTACAGGCTGAGATACATCAAACATAGTACAAGACAGTTTCTCCTCAGGTGCTGGAGGGGGGCTAGAGGGGGCTGCAGACTCTTCCACCTGCAATGTGATCTCTGCAGAGCATTGCACCTTGGGCTGGTCAGCCGACACACAAAACTGAGGATCGCAGGCATCTTGACTATGGGTCACAGAAGGGATATGAGGAAGTCACTTTGCACATTACGCATATCAGTAGCATCATTCGAAGAAACATCCGCTTTCATACTTCCTTCCCACTGGGCACGTTTCAGAAGCATGGTTACAGTCTCTGTGGGGAATCATAAATCGGGGTTTGCTGGGGTTGCTTTCAGAGGGGAGCCGGACGTAATTACTGTACTTTTCCCCCAAGATCTGTACCAAGTAAAATGGAATAGGGGATAGTGGCAGAAACACCTTACTCTCTCATTCCTCGGCCCGCTCCCCAGTCCAGATACAAAAGAGCCATGGGTATAGCGAACGGACCCCGCCAAATCCAGTCAGGGTCAGGGCCCTTTCCCCTGGAATAATACTTCAAGCATCCACCATCTCTGGACACTACAGTCACCTCTGCTCCACTGTCTTTGAAGCCCATGGCACTCTTCTGCCACGGTGACAGGGTTTAAGGTTATGCCTTCTCCTTCCGGCAGTCCCAGTTACAAGATAGATGGAGGGGCCTGCTACAGGGGGTGCTGTGGGCATTGGGGGACTCCTCCGCTTGTCTGGGCAAGTGGCACTAACATGCCCCACTTGGTTGCAGATAAAACACCT
This sequence comes from Phyllomedusa bahiana, assembly GCA_025379985.1. Lineage (NCBI taxonomy): Eukaryota > Metazoa > Chordata > Amphibia > Anura > Hylidae > Phyllomedusa > Phyllomedusa bahiana. Next base: position 18,206 of record JAODAL010001350.1, on the reverse strand, counting down.
GCGCATGTCCATCAATGGGCGTGTGAGCCTTGGGGACCCAGGCGGAGTACTAGGGGGGTACCCAGGGGATCGATGGGGAGGAGCAGGGGGATCCCCAGCAGGCTTACCTCTCCTCCAGGTGGACTCAGGTGGTCTCCGGGTTTCTGGCATCCTGTTGGTAACATAGGAGTCTGCCAGGTCAGCCGCGTGTTTGGATGTTTTGGGCTTCCAGTCACAGACAAACTGACGAACCTCTGCAGGACAGATATGGAGAAGCTGCTCCTTGATCATTAGATTCAACAGGTCATCAAAGCTGGAAACAGAGAGTCCCTCCACCCACTGCTTGCAGGTGGCACTTAAGCTGCTTTCCACATCGGCGTAGCTGTCAGCGGGACCTTTCTGTAGACTCCGAAATTTTCTGCGATACACCTCCGGAGTGAGGTGATATTTCGTGACCAGAGCTCATTTTTTTGGCGTCATAGTCCCCGTCTTGCTCTGGTAGGGGTCGAAAAAACTCCAAGGCTTTTCCTCTTAGTCCTGGGTCAGATAGCGTGCCCACTCCTCTTTTGGGGAGATGATTATTGCCTACAATCTTTTCAAATCCTCGTAGCAACACATCCAAGTCCCCATTTTTTCCATCACAGGAAAGTGTTCCAGTCGGGGTTTCAACGGGTTTGTATCCTGGGCATGATGCCGTGGCAAAGCCTCACCCCTTTCCAGTCGGGTCAGATGCAGCTTGAGGTCCCTTTCAGCCTGGCGCTCGGCCGCCTCTCTCGCTGCTTGACGCTCAGCTTGACGCTCAGCCGCCTCTCTCGCTGCTTGACGCTCAGCCGCCTCTCTCTTTGCCTGTTGGAATTGCAGGATAAGCTGGAGGCGCACACTAGGGTCACAAGCGCCAAGTTGCTGCAAGCCATGCCAGAGCAGAGTCCATGCCCCCCTGAAACTGCCGCTGCGGGGGTCCTCAGGGGAAATTACTTCAGGCGCATACTCCGTCAGTTGGACCTGTGCGTTGTCAGTTTCGCTCTCTGACGCCGCGTCCGGCTGCTGCAGATCGTGCTCCACGAGTTCCAAGATCAGCTGGGCCTTTGTCTTTGCCGCTGTCGCAATCTCTCTCTCCTCACATAGGCTGATGAGATAATCTTTACTTTGTTTCTTGTAAAGGGATGCCATCTTACAAAGCACCCTTTGCCAAATAAAAGATAGAAAAGAAAAACAGGGAGGGGAAACTGATTGATGTGTGTCAAATAACGTAAGCACTGCGTTAATTCTTGTAAGACGGGTGTAATCTTCACAAAGATACAGCCAGTCTTTTAGTGCAGGGAATAATTGCTTAAACCAAGCACTAATGTTGCAATAAAAAGAAAAACATCCCACCGCTTGCCACCAATTTGTCACGTACGCGCTCACCAGCACGTGACCAGGGACACTGTAATGGGGTTAGATTTATCTCCACTTGAGCACACCTCTCACTCAGGTAGCTAATCAAGCATAAATCGTACCGCAAGACAGTCGCAGTCCCTTGCAAAAATACGCGCCGCCACCACCTTCCTACAATAATCAAAAAAAGGAATCAGCCGGAAGGTATCTGACTCCTAACCGATATTCTAAAAACACGTAAAAATGCTCACAGGTCAACTCACTGCTCTCTCAGTAGTTACGAAAGAAAAAAAAAAACAATCCTTCAAAGAAATTGGGTTCGTGCAACAACAAGAGTTAACGAATTACTGATACCTTTAATATAAAAATGATTTCAGTGCTTACATAGACAAAAATATGATAATAACAATAATGACACACATACAATACAGTTTTTAAAATAAAGGGAGAAAAAATTGAAAGAATCCACACTTACAAGATGTTTCAGCTTCCAAATCCCGGGGTAAGGGAATAACAGGACACAGCTCAATTCCTCAGAAAAGACCCCAAAGCTATGACACCGTCTACAGGGGGAAATGGTGTTTTATACTCAGCCAGGCTGTCTCATCTTATTGGCTGGAATTATGAAAAGTGGGTGGGTTTACAGGATTTTCTGAGGAGGGCTATGGTATTTTAGTTCCACAAGGGGGCACTCACGGACTGTTCTCTGGGCAGACAAAGGAAATATATTTTCCCTTTCTGGCGGGGGGGGGGGGTGGATGTGTTTAGTTGAAAGGGGGAACTGAGCTTATCAGATACAGGAAACAGGGCTGCCATAAATACCTTTTCCCTTAGCCATCAAAGACATTGGGCTGGGGGTTTTATTGGCCAGATGGCCAGAAACTTTCTCTCTCAGGGAAAAAAGGGGGGGGGGGGAGATGCTGCCCCACCATCTGAACTGCAGTATTTAGTGATGAATTATAATACATTGAATTTTCAATGCTTTTACATAACAGTAATATTTTGGCATGAAGACCTAACTTGTCTACATCTCTTTATGAGCTGCAATGAATATGAGAGCCTTATAGTCAGTGAGGTCACTTACAGACGTTCTCTTATTAACCTTAAAGTAATCAATCACGAAGCATTCACTAGCTAGAGCGTTCCTGACAACCTCCTCATCATATGTGAGAGCATGAAACTTGTCTTTGCCAACTTTTATATATGTTTTACCTAAAGACCCAATAATTATTAGGTGTCCTCCAGGGTTCAGTAACCTTGAGAACTTCCTGATGTATCTCCTGAATTCTTCATGATCTCTACAGATATAATCTAGGAGCCAAGCAATGGTGATACAATCTGCTGGAGGTAAGACCATCGGATCAAATACATTTTCTTTGTCCAGGTCACATTTCATAACATGTTGAACTGATGATCTCAGATTTTCTTCTTTGTCTTGTATTTGGTCACTAAAAGAAAGTGGAAAAATAGGTAAAAGATTATCCCAAGCTTAACATGAATATGGTGGCAAGAACACTCAGAAGTTAGCTGGTTCCAGTAGTGGTAGTAAGACTTAACTGTGACTGGTGTACTAAGTGTAAGGCTTATACTTATATGCCATTCTAACATAGCCCATAATTATACAGGTCTCTGTGGATAATAACATTGATCTGAGAGGATAAATGTTGATTTGATTTGATTAGACTGACACTGGTAAAATCACATATATAGAAGATATCCTGCTAACACATTTCATACTTCTGCTTCATATCTCTTGCACAGTTTTAATAATGACAATGACAGTGGATTTCCACTAGAATTTTTGAATGAATACTTCACCTGCTTCCTTCTATCAATGCCTGAAGTTTTGCAGCATATCCCCAGTCAAATGCTCCAGTCCGAGAGTCCAGACATCTTTTCAGCTCCAGGATGCATCTGTCACTGACCTTCAGCACTATGATGTGTTTGAAAAACTCACAGGCTGAATACAGAGGATGGACCGTGGAACCAAGGCTGAGGTCAATACAGATATCGCCTTTAATATGACCTGTAAAAACATTTTCTGAATATTGAAACATCTAATATGTTAAACATATATAATTGCATCAAAATATGTACACATTGGTTTTCAAATACCCAACGAAAAGAAAATAGCAGAAATAATCCTGTTCTATGTGGCTTTAATTTAGTGAAATTAATCTATACTACATTTAAGTTGATCTCCAATTTGGATAATCCCTACTAGTTAGAAGCATAGTGTCACAATCACCTGATCACAAGAAGGAAATTTGGTAGTGTCTGATCAGTTTCCCTACAGCGCCACCAGAGGAGAAATTTAGCATTACACAGTGCCCACAATGTTGTATTACTGTGACTGGCGGAAAGTGTTGTTGGACACAAGCTTGTTCTTCTGTAGGAGAGGAAGAGGGTTTGCAGGCTGCCGAAGCCCTGGTGGATTGGAGGCCATCAGACATTATGCAGGCCGATGTAAATCTATACAAGACAGTCATGTGTTGTGAGGAGCCGGCTTCTTATGGAAAGGCAGACCCTGGTTGTCTCAGATGAGAAATAAACCCTACATTATGCTGAGTATAATCGACAGGAGAGGACTATGAAGTCACCAGACTTAGATGCCTCAGTCAGTTTCTGAAAATGTCTGAAATTTTTATTTGCAGCTCAAGGATGTCACCTTCTGCACAGACCTACTGTGAGATGTGAAGAACCTTCTGGAGACATTAAACTGACAAAGACTGAAGCGGGAGCCTTTGATGGAAAAAAAAGCTTCTGCTAAGCCTAAGTCAGTGAGACTGCAAAAGTACAGGGCGCTTAGCAAATATTTCATAAGGGTGATTTTGCTGCCAGTTACCTTGTTTATGGCTATATTGAAGAGTATTATGCAGGCCCTTGAGAGATTGGAATGAGGATCTGGTTTAGCTACCGGGGTTATGGCTTTATACAGCTGCTTTAAAGTAATAACTGATTCTCCTTAGGACAGCTCTGTAAAACCAGTGGTAGCCTAGATATTCTGAAATCTCAAATCAGGGGAGATGGTGGAATTAAGTATGGTTAGTCCACTTGACACCTTTATAGCTTAATATTCTTAAAATGCAGATGGAGGAGATGGAATGACCTACAGTCAAGAGGACAAGGGAATGGTGAGTAGTAGAGAAGTTTTATTCTCTAATGGCAGATGCAAGGTCTCATGTCTGAGGAGATGGAGGAGATGGGGGATCACAAATCTTGAAGGTCAGCTGCATTTGCTACTACCGTAAGATGGTGTTGCACTCCAGTTGGAGGAGAGAGTGCAACATGGAAGGATTACCCATCTGTAACTTGCATAACATAGAAATCACAAGACTCCATTAATGAGTTTTGGAAAATATGCAAAAGTCTTTATTTACGTCCAGAAAATATTTTACAGTGCATTTCTTCAACATTGATAAGCATCTAATTCATTCAGGTAGATGGTCCTGTCTACTTTGATGTGCCATATTCTTATAGTCAGATATGGATTAAAGAACTACAAAGATTAGCTTTCAACATTTAGGGTCAGGTAATAACTCCTTCCAGACATTGGACGTACCAAGACATCTTAGTGGGAAGTGCGTTCCCACAAATGGACATATGGTACATCCTGCAGATTGTGCAGGTACACAAGCGAGTTCCACACGATCTCGACATGGGACCAGCAGTGATCTAAAGATCACTGATAGAAATCCCCTATGGGGAAAAGTGATAATAGGGGAAAAAGTGAAAAAAAGTAAAAGCACAGTAAAACACAAACTAGGAAATTAAAATAAAAACACGTACAATGTCCTTTTCCCCTTTACAAATGGCAATCGTCCAAAAAAAGATCAGAAATAATCATATTTGGTATTACCATGTGTGTAATGACCTTTCCTATAAATCTGTCATGTTATATAACCCTCACAGTGAATGTCGTAAAAAAAAACCAAAAAATAAAAAACAGAATTGCGATTTTTGTTTATCCTGCAACACATAAAATGGGATTAAAAGCGATCAAAAAAGCCAAATTGGTGCCAAATAAAACATCAACTCATCACACAAAAAAGCAACCTTATACAGCTCTCTATACAGAAAAATAAAAAAGTTATGGCTATCAGAAAACAGCGATGCTGCAATATTGTTTTACACAATAAAAATACTTTGTTTTTTAAGGTTCTTCAACATAAAAAAACTATATCAATTGGGTATCGACTTAATCGCATTGACCCACAGAGTAAAAGTAAGTTGTCACATGTACTGCAACACTACTAGGATTGCAGTATATTCTTCACTCTGCCTTTAAAAAATGGATTTAAAACCAATCAAAAAGCCCTGTCCCCCAAAAAATGATACTAATAAAAAATGTCAACTCATCTCACAAAAAAAAAAAGCTCATACACATCTCCGTACACAGAAAAATAAAAAAAGTTATGGCTCTCAGACTATAGAGATGCAAAAACGTGTTTCACTTTTTGAATAAGTGTTTTTAGTGTGTAAAAGCAGTAAAAAAATTAAAAATACACAAATTGGGTATCACTGTAATTGTATTGACCTGCTGAGTAAAGCTAGCGTGCCATTTATACAGCACGGTGACCGCAGTAAAAAATAAAACACTACCAGTATTGCTTTATTTTGTTCAAAATGCCTCACAAAAACCTTAATAAAAAGTGATCAAAGCATCATATGTTCCCTCAAATGATACCAATAAAAACCTTAACTCAACACACAAGAAACAAGCCCATAATTAGCTCCATATACAGAAAAATAAAAAAGTTATGGCTGTCATAATATGACAACATAAAAACACATTTTTTAGAAATGCATTTCTATTATGTAACAGTAATAAAACCTAAAAATAAATGTATAAAATTTATATAATTGTAATTGTGTCGTTATCCTGTCTTTATCCTGCACAGCAAACGCTATAAAAATGAAGCCAAAAACAATGGCGGAACTATGTTTTTTTCCCCCATTTTCATGGCCCAATACTAAAAAAAACTATGGAACACCTGTATGCCCAAAATGCACAATACACCCATAGGTGAGATCCATGAGGGGCGCTGAATTAAAGATGGGGCAACTTCTGGAAGGTTTCACCTGTTCTGCTACTTTGGAGGCTACTCAAATGCGACATGGTACCCATCAAAATCTGCATTCCAAAAGCCAAACATGCTCCCTCCCTTGTACATCCTGCCGTGTGCCCAAACAGCAGTTTACACTCATTTACAGGGTAATATCAAACTTGGAAGAAATTGTGGGAAACATTTTGAGGTGTTTTTTTTTTTTTTCCAGGATTCCCTGTAAGAATGTTTTACCTAAATTTGCAGATTGCTGGAAAGAAATATTTTCTTTCATTTTCACCGTCTAACACAAAAAAAAATTGTTAAACACCTGTGATGTCGATATACTCACTACACTCCTGGGTATATTCCTTAAGGGATGTAGTTTCCAATATGGGGTCTCTTTAGAGGTGTTTATTAAATTTTAGCACCTTCGGGTGTCCACAAACCTGAATAGGTGTCTAAATAAAATCATAATGAAAATGAGACCCCAAAAGTTTGGTAGGTGCTCCTCATACTCTGGGGCTTGTTGTTAAGCCAAATAGCGCACTATGGTCACATATGGGATATCCCTAAAAACGGCAAAATCTGGGGAATTTTAAGGGAATGTAGGGACCTGCAATAAATGAGGAGCCGTGAAGGGGCTTGCAGGCATACAATATAGTGGCCATTATGTTAACCAATACCTCATATTTGATGTTTTTCCAGTATGTGAAAATATTTTTTTTTTGCCCAAAAGTACTGGGGACTGGATGCAAGTAGAATACCAGCAGCTGCCCCCCTCATGCTGGAGGATGTGCGAGCGGCTGTCTTACGGGTATTTTTGCATCTGTAGAGTCTCCCAACGTATGGCACTGTGACTTTTTTGCATGCTATGTGAATAGATGTCAATTTAAGGTGCAGCTTTCTGTCCACTTAGTGGAGAGATGTATGGGTTACCACCCATCAGCTGAACCTGGGTATTTTTCTTTAATTGCATGGGGGCCTGTGTTGCCTCTGTGCTCTGTTCAGTCTCATCTCAGCATTTCTAGCAGTGAATATGGCCATGTTTCTGTTTTTTTCTTTGAGTAATTTTTCCCCGTTTTCTGTATATTTTGTGATTTTAAGGGAGTGTAGGGACCTGCAATAAATGAGGAGCCGTGAAGGGGCTTGCAGGCATACAATATAGTGGCCATTATGTTAACCAATAACTCATATTTGATGTTTTTCCAGTATGTGAAAATAGTTTTTTTGCCCAACAGTACTGGGGACTGGATGCAAGTAGAACACCAGCAGCCGCCCCCCCTCATGCATGGAGGATGTGCGAGCAGCTGTCTTATGGGTATTTTTGCATCTGTAGAGTCTCCCAACGTATGGTACTGTGGCTTTTTTGCTTTTTTGCATGCTATGTGAATAGATGTCAATTTAAGGTGCAGCTTTCTGTCCACTTAGTGGAGAGATGTATGGGTTACCACCCATCAGCTGCACCTGGGTATTTTTCTTTAATTGCATGGGGGCCTGTGTTGCCTCTGTGCTGTGTTCAGTCTCATCTCAGCTTTTCTAGCAGTGAGTATGGCCACGTTTCTGTTTTTTTTTTTTTCCACATATGGGATATCCCTAAAAACAACAAAATCTGGGGAATCAATATTAAATTTCATTTCACATCTTCTGTGTTCATTTCATTTCACATCTTCCGTATTCCTGTTGATAATGGATAAAAACTGAAAAAAGGGGAAATTTTGAAATGTCACCTCTTTGCTTTAATTTCTGTGAAATGCCTAATGGGTTAATAAACTTCCTAACACAATGTTGTAAATACCTTTAGCGCAACCCTGTTCACTATATTAATAACCATGCACACTCCAGTATCAGGCGCATTACAACAGAATGCAGGGTCAGAAGATATTGTTGTCATCAAACGTATTTGAGAAACTAAAGTCTACTTTTCAAAGAGTTATGAGTTTCTCTGTGTTTCATTGAAATAATACTGTTATGGCTTTCTTTATAAAATCTTTTGTCTGATTTGTATTCCCTGTTGACTACACCACATAATGCCCCATGATATCATAGCACAAAATACTGTATTATCTCAAGTTAAGTTTGTCAAAGCTTTTGCAATGGATCTTGTTTTGAGATCAGTAGATAACATGAAAAGCCGTGATTTCATGGTCAAGATTAGCTGCTATATCCTTAATTGCACCCTCGGTTTACTTCTCCCAAAGTTGATATTGCGATGTACAGTACCGTATGCTGACTTCTTTCCTTTTGCTATTTCAGTTCTTGTGATATAACTGGACTTGTTTCTGTAGAATCTCACAATTTCCAACAATATAATGTACATACAGCATTTGTTAATATTGTATCAAATCTTTTCATGGGACAACATTGAAGATTTGACACTTTGATACAATGTAAAGCAGTTAGCATGTAATGGCCACTGGTGTGGACTGTAACCACCGCTGTTGTATGAATTCAATGGACCACTGCAAGTGGTAGTGTAAGCCATGTCAGGAAACGGAGTTTAAGGACCCTCTGGTTTTCACGAAAGCCCGCCGCAAGGTAGGTTGGGCTTGCTGCGGCAAGAGACCCCCAGGTCGCTACTCCTGATGCAGCTTGCTTGCCGACAGGGACGTGCAGGAAGATATAGGGTTAGTGCATAATAAGTAGCCAATTACTGGCATGCTGGTCCATGATAGAGCTTCTCCAGTGAAGAGACTGACCACAAATTCCACCTTGGAGTGTTCTGTGGGAAACTGGTTAGCCATAAGCTCCATCTGCATGGTGCACTGCGTAATGAAGCCCCTACAGGCCCTACGGTTGATGTCATACTTGGTTGGCAAGGAGAGATTCAGTTTGGGACTGACAGATGCCACATGAACCCCAGGCGGAGGCATAACAGCTAATGCTGAAGGCGGCTACTGACCAGCAAAGAGTTGGTGCATCAGGGTGGACAGCTGATTAATTTGTTGCACCTGCTGGCCGATCTGTTGAGACTGTTGGGCAACCACTGTCGTGATGTCATGAATATTCTTCAAGGACAACACTGTGGGATCCATGGTCAGATCTAATTGTTGGTATGGACTTTAAAGACCACAAGCGCAACTTTCTTGCAATGGCAACTGAGGTATAGCGAGATATAAGGCAGACTCATGGTCAGGGACAGACAGGAAGGTCAGGGCAGGCAGTAGGCTGAACGCGGTCAAAGGACGGAGGCAGAGGCCAAAAGGGGTGGGAGGTCAGCCCGTCAGTGCTCACCCCTTATGGGGTCTCCATGGCTGTTGTCCCGGAAGGAAGCCTCTTTTAAATAAGATATACAATAAAGCCCACAGACAGTTTGTTGAAGACAAGAAGACTAAGGACATGGATTAATGGAACTTATTTGGTTCAGATGGTATCATGCGTGTGTGGTGGCAACCAATGTGGGGAGTATAAAGACAAGTGTGTATTGCCTACAGTCAAGCATGGTGGAGTTGCAGTTCATTGAGGGAACCATTAATGCCAACATGTACTGTGACATACTGGAGCAGAGCATGATCCCCTCCTTTTGGAAACTTGGCCACATGGCAATATTCTAACATGACTATGACAGGGTAAATGTGTTAGACTGGCCAAGCATGTCTCCAGACTTAAACCCTATTGAGCATCTGTGGAGGAGAGCAAGCTCTAACATCCACCAGCTCTGTGATTTCATCATGGAGGAGTGGACGAGGATTTTAGTGACTGCAACCTCACTTAGGGTTGTACTCATGTTTGCTACCAATGGTTTAGACATTTATGGTTGTGTTGAGTTATTTTGATGGCATACCAAACTTAAACTTAAATGGACTTTACTACAAATACATGCAGATGAATATAGACATGTAGACAGTCTAAGATTAAACATAAAAAACAGGGGAGTTAATCCTTGAGGATGTGAAGACCGGAGGGACCTTATAGCTATGACTAAATAAAAAAAAAAAATCTGAGAAAAGTTTGTTTTCCCCTCTCCTCTCCTTATGGACGTCAGGGTGGTGGGTAATGGTTTATACACAATGGGCGTTAGGTATGAAAGCTTTCCAGCAGTAAGACTGTTGTTGTAGTCCTAAAAACTAAGGGCGACATGTCCGAAAAGTGGCGTATCTATGCCAGTTTTCGGTGCATTACATCAGTGTAAAGTGCGCCTCAAAGTCAGTTCTAAAATCTGGCATCAGGAATACCTTAATGCGCCTAAAAATGCGCATTGTATTAAAAAAGGTGCATTGCGCAACTCACGGCGCACAGCATGTCATTGGTAGTATATGTAATGCACCTATTATGGCGCATTGGCCGACAGAGGCATATAACATATGTAATGCGCCTCAATAGGCGCGTTGCGCGACGGGGGCGCACAGTGCATTACAAAATATCGTGACCGGCATATAATGCGCCTAGTTTTTGTGTACGACAGTTCATTTACATACAAAATATGACGTCCAAAGTGGTTTTAGCGCAATATAGACCAAAAAACTGCCATCGGCGAGTTGGGACATGTCGCCCTAAGATTTTATTTTTCAGAGCACTATATGAAATGAGCACTGAACTCTGAATGGTTACTATGGGCTCTGATTGGTTGCTATGGGCAACAAAGACAGTTGTATGGCTAGACAGTTTTCATACATAAGTCCCTTTGTGACTTTTATTATGAGACACTGGCATTGCATGAACAAAATTGTTTTTATAACAAAAATCTAAAGAATAAAAGAAGCCAAATATGCATAGAAAATCATGATACATAGCCTCTTTGAAAACATTTGAAAGATTTTCCATGGGAAATACCAAGCCGTCCTCTCGAAAGACCATTTCATCTTTACCTGAAAAAAAATGTTCCAGAAATTGTCTGGAATCAAAGCCATGTTTGTCATAAAGCTTACAGGAGCTGGAATCCATCATCTAATCTTGTATCATAGATGAGGTATCTGCCTCTACACTGGAGCTCAAGGGCTTTATATGATTACCAGGGATCAGTCAACAAAGTATGTCAATAAGAATTATTAATAACATCATGATTTATTATTGCCTTGAGCTATGGGATCATGTGGTATAAAAAAAAAGTTAATATTCTTCAGACAAACAGCCTTGAATTATTTTTAAAGTTACAATAGAAAAAATAAATCCTTGTCTATTTGTCATTCATCAATGACTTTTATAAAAGGAAATATGTTTAACCATGTAATAGGGTCTTTAGAAGTGAGCTTGGGCCTCAAACCTTCAATCTGCCCGCAGGTCAGATTGGGGGGGCCGTGTAAACTACTGAAGTGACATACATTCCTACCTACAGACTGAGGTGCCCTATAAATCTACTGGGGGACATATACACCTACTTACATACTTGGGGCTCTTTAACCTATTGAGGGACCTATATTTTTGCCTACTGACTGGGGGCCCTATAACCTACTGGGGGACATCTATTCCTACCTACAGACTGGAGTGTCCTATAGCCTACTGGAAGACATCAATTTCTACCTACATACTGAGTGGTCTTATAATCTACTTGAGGACATATATTCCTACCTACATAATGTGTGACCTATAACCTACTGAAAACAAATATATTCCTACTCATATAATTGGGGGCCTATAACCTACTGAAGGGACATATATACCTACCTACATACTGGGAACCCTATAACCTATGGGGGTACATGTATTCCTACTTACATACTAGGGGGCCCCTTGTCCTACTGTGGATATATTTGTACCTTCCTACCTATATACTGGGGAGCCCTATAATCTACTGGGGGACATATATTTCTACCTTCATACTGGGGTGTCCTATAACCTATTGGGTGTACATATATTCCTACCTATGTACTGGGGGACCCTATAACTTACTTGGGAACATATGCTCCTATCTACATACAGGGGGGGCCCTGTAACATACTGGGGGACATATATACATACCTATATACTATAGGGCCCTAAAACATAGTGAAGTAACACATATTCCCACCTACTTATATACCAGAGAGCCCTACAACTGACTGGGGGACATATATCCCTACCTATTGACTGTGCAGCCTTATAACCTACTGGGGGGACAAATATATATCAGAATATAAATAATTAGAAAGGTGGACCATTAACTTTTTGACTTAATGGTCCTGCATAGTTTACTATTTATGCTCTCTGAACGCATTACCAGTGCCATAGCTACAGGGGTTGCAGTGGTCGCACTTGTGGCTGGCCCCCTGAGCCAAACCCCCCCTTGTCACACAGCTGCATCAGTGGGTCACATAAAGCAGCACCTGAGGCACAGCAGCCGGCATACACTGATACCAGCTGCTTAACCCACTGAACCTGTACTATGCCCTAAGCCTATGCCTAGGCTTGAAGCCTAGTAGACACACGGACTGGCATCCCGGAGCAGGTGGCCTGATGACATTATGCCACCCACTCCAGATTCAAAGACAGGTGTTTGGTGGAGGAACAGAGGAGAGCAAAGTTGAGTATTATTATTATTTTCATCTACCTGTCTACCTACTGAAAGGGGACTTATCTATCTACCTATCTTCTAGAAGAGGCCCTATCTATTTACATACTAGAAGGGGCCCTATTATTATTATTATTATTATTATTATTATTTATTTTAGAGCGCCATTAATTCCAGGGCGCTGTACATTTAAGGGGAATTACATACATAACAAATGTTGAACGAATACAATGGTGACAAAAATGACTAGTAACTGATACAGAGAGGAAAGAGGACCCTGCCCGCGAGGGCTTACAATCTACAAGGAAGCAGGGGAGAGACAGAAGGTGTGGGGCAGACCTGTTTGTGGGCCGGTGTAGTGGGGGTGGGGTTAGTGTGGGTTGTAGGCTATCCCGAAGAGATGGGTTTTCAGGTTGATTTTGAAACTGGTGAAAGTTGGGGAGAGTCTGATGTTTTGGGTTAAGGAGTTCCAGAGTGTGGGTGAAGCACGGAGAAAGTCTTGAGACGGTTATGTGAGGAGCTGATGAGAGGGGAGCAGAGGAGAAGGTCCTGTGAGGAGCGGAGATTGCGTGAGGGGAGGTATCTGGAATAAGGGCAGAGATGTATGGAGGGGAGGGGTTATTGGAGAGCTTTGTAGGTCAGGGTTAGTAATTTGAACTGAATTCGTTTGGGCAATGGCAGCCAGTGAAGGGATTGGCAGAGGGGAGAGGCAGAGGATTTAGCGAGGAGAGAGGTGAATCAGACGGGCAGCAGAGTTGAGGATGGATTGGAGGGGAGCGAGGGTGCTAGCTGGGAGGCCACAGAGAAGGATGTTACAGTAGTCTAGGCGGGAGTTGACAAGGGCATGGACTAGCGTTTTGGTAGTGTCAGAGTTGAGGAATGGGCGGATGCGTGAGATATTTTTCAGGTGGAGGCGGCAGGCAGAGGTGAGGGCTTGGATGTGCGGTTTGAAGGATAAAGAGGAGTCAAGGGTTATCCCAAGGCAGCGGACTTGTGGAGCTGGTGAGAGGGTGTGGCCATTAACAGTGATAGAGAGATCAGTGGGAGGGAGAGAGAGGGATGGTGGAAAGATGATGAATTCTGTTTTATCTACATTTAGTTTTAAGCGACGGGAGGAGAAGAAGGAGGAAATGGATTATAGGCAGTCTGGGATCCCTATGTACCTACCTATGAGAGGGGACCCTATCTATCTATCTATCTATCTATCTATCTATCTATCTATCAGTCTATCTATCTTCCTGCTGAAAAGGCCCTATCTACCAGCCTACCTACTTTAAGAAACCCTCTCTGTCTACCTACTATAAGGAGCCCTATCAACCTACCTACTATAAAAGGCCCTATCTACCTGTCTACCTACTGAAAGGGGCCATATGTACCTACCTACTAGGAGGGGCCCTACCTACTACAAGGGGCAATATCTACCTATCTACTAGATGGGGCCCTATCTACCTATCTTCCTTCTAGAAGGGGCCCTACCTACCTGACTATGTACTGAAAGAAGCCCTATATACCTACCTACTATAAGTTGTCCTATCTACTTACCTACCAACTAGAGGGGGGCCTATCTACTTACCTATCTGCTAAAGGGGGCTCTATCTACATATCTACCTACTGATGGGGACTCTATACTGAAGGGGGACTTTACCTACTTAATAGGAAGAGTCTGTGTCATGGCGCACGTTTCCACCGTGAAGCAGCAATGCACGGTAGGGCTTAATCCCTCTAGTCATTCGACACACCGAGGGAGAAGCCGGGCTTATGAGCTCAGCTCCTAATCAAGTCAGAGGGTGTGTCGCACTGGCCAATAGGAGGGCCCGGAGGCCGCACCAATCGTCTGCTGGTGCGGGCTCTGGGTTCCTCATTTAACCTCCCTCATTTCTCTTAGTCCTTGTCTGAGATAGGTTTCCCCTTGCTACTTCTGTGTTTCCTGTTGGAATTTGCTCTCCTGATTTCTGACCTCGGCTCGCTTCCTGACCTCGCCTTTGCCTCCTACTTTGTACTGCACTCCTGACCGTGTTTGGACTCCGGCTTGCGGTGACTCTTCTTTGGGCGTACGTGTCTTGGCGTATACGTTCGCGTGATGTGACTGACCTGGACTGTTGGACTTTGAGTTTCCCTGACGGCCCTGCACTTAGCAGAGTAGGGGCTGTCGTCCAGTTGGCGTCTGCCGCCTAAGGCAGCACGCCAAGTAGGCAAGGACAGTGGGCTGGGTGGCAGTCAGGGCCCACTGCACCTCCTCTGACGTGACAGTCTGCCACTTATTTGACTAATTTTTAGGACCTAACCTATCTAAAAGAAGTGTCTACCTAGTAGCCTGCCTTTTTTTATTTATTTATTCTGAGGGGGTCTGCCTACTGTATGGGGTGTGTTCCTATCTACTGGTGGCACAACTGGGGGTCCTATATATGTCTGGGGGAACTTTCAATGTTTGTGGTGCAATTACTGTACTGTATGTGAAAAAAACTTTGAGTTTCTTAGTTCACATGTTTTGATCAAAAAATGTTTAAGCCACCCCCGACTACCAACGGGATCTCAAGGCAGGTGGTCCTACTCTATTTTTACCTCTCACTTGAGTCCAATTCAGACTTCTCATTTTGGTCAACAGACCTCCATAATCCAGAGAGAGAAAAAACACCAACCTTATAAGCATACTGCACTGATATAACAACCTGTGGAGGAGACCAAAATGGAGGCATCCATTCCTCCCTATATAAATTAAAAGCAATATAAGCCAAATATATGCCAAATGCAACCATGCCAGTGGCACCCAGGTTCACATTGTGTTTTTCAGAAATGTTTTTTTTGTGCAGTACTATACGTTGTATTTTGGATATTAAAAGGATAAAAAGGAATTTTCATTTCCAGACTTTTTATTTTATTTTACCTAGTCTAAACAATTTATCCCGCAATTCCCCAATTTTGGTTAGCGCCTTATTTCAAAAGACCCCCTTTTCCCATAGATTTATCACAGTGACTCATGTTTGATAAATTTGAAGCATCTTTACAGTTTTCTGTTTGGGTTTTAAGACAAAATATTAGTTAGCCTACTTTCTATTCTTAAAAGTTTGTAAATTTTTGGTGCAGTTTTTGGCACAACAATTTGCATCGAGGCAACACCCCATTTAAATTAAGCCAAGCCGCACTGTTAAAGAGGTTTCAAAATGTTTCTAAAGTCTACAACAAATGTGTCTTCATCAAATATGCGCCACATTTTGGCACATTTTAGACCCTTTTCTGCTTGCATTTTTCAAAGTATATTTTAGATGTGTGCAGCCTTATTATGTTTATAGTCTATTTGAGAAATGGCAATCTCATTGGCTTGCTGCACTCAGCTGCCTCTTTTTAACCAGTGCAGGATAACACAATTGCAAGTTCCTACTACTCCCTGTGAAGCTGCAGTTTGAATTGACTCTTAGTGAGGTAGCATGTTCAGTGTAGGGACTCACCTGCTCTGGGATCCCCTTGACGTATTGGGAGGTGAGCTTAATACAATCTTTGATCAAATACTGTAAACTAAGAGTCCCAGGTTTTCATATTTTCCTTAGCAGTAATGCATTTCCAATATTCCTATATACCTTGATGTCTCATTTAGTTTTTAGTGTGCCACTGATATTAGTGTTAGATGTATGCTATTTGCCTTTTCAGTGTGCACCTTGCTTCATTTTTCAAAGTATATTTTGATTGGCAGCCTTATTATGTTATAATTTTAAAGGGGTTTTCAAACTGTGTCTAAATCACAACAAATTTCTTCATCAAATTTTGGCCCAATTTTGGCACTTTTAGCCCCCTTTTCTCTAAACCAAAATAGAAAAATCTGGGAAAGGTGTTTTTGAAAATCGGCACTGATATAATTTTAAACCCCTTTAACACTATGGGCCACATGATGAAAGTTTGGGGCAAAAAACTCATTTTTTTTTTCCCCATAGGTTTCTATGGGGAAAAAAGTGAGTTTTAGACCAGAACCATTTCATACTTGTGGCCCTATGTGGGAACTGTGTAGCACTGTGTAGGATCTGTATGAGTATGTGGACAAAGTATGGCATGGCTAAGTTCTGCGCAGTATTGCACTATGGGCATTGTTAGATGTGCTACTGTTTATTTATTGTTTTTTTTTTTAATTCCTGAAAAATCCTTAAAAATGTATAATGTACACCAAGGTAATTTTTTGAAAATTGCATAAAAAACCCCCCAAAAAGTAAAAAAGTTAATTAAATTTAATAAATTTCACTATAATTGAAGCAACTCGTGGAATCCTATGAATCCTTATAAAATATTTTCCCCAAGTTTTTTGTTAATGTAGTCATCGTTACAAACTGTGAAGCACCGGGTCAGGAAAATCATCTAACACCAACAGCAAAGTATGCAAAACAATACAAAGTACATTGCAAATTCTTTCAGTTAAAAAAGTTTAAGGTACACAGAGTCACCCGATTACCCTCTTTTAGATGACAGCCAGGACAGTAAATTTTCACAAGAAGGATTATGTGGGGAAAAGTATGGGAAAACAGGGTGAAAGGTTATGGGGGCAAAAAATCACCAATGTGCCCTATAAGCCTTCAATGCCCGACTCTATTTCTTTTTAAGAGTCACAAGAAAGTTTTTAACCCTTTCCTCAGCCCTTGGTTTTATGATAAGGGTAAACCCTGACGATAATCCTTTTTAGGACATACAGATGTGTAAATTAAAAGGGGTTGTCTCACTACTTTTTCATCTCCCTCAGCCCCGTTTTTTGGTTTCATTTTGGGGTTAGGGGGGTTTTACTGGTTCTACTAGGCTGCGTTAAGCCAGGTCTATAACTATAGCAAACCCGTGCGGCACCTTCAGGAAGATAAAACAGGGCTGAGCTACAGTAAACCCGCACTGGGGAGCCTATCGGAGACATCAAACAGTTTTAGCTATATTAGCTATAGGACCCGAGGAGTTGATGCACCATACAAGAAGGGTATCTCATAATGGTTAAATGCGTTTAAGGACATATATTGCAAAGTGATTGTTTTTGCAAGAAACTTTAACATAAAAGAAAACAATCCCTGAGCGAGACAACCCCTTTAATTTACAGATAAAGAACCATGATATAATTTAGAGTTGTGAGGGGGCACACCCATATGAGCCCCGGTGCTCATTTTTGGGTTTAATTAAAGAACAGGTTGAAGAAATTCCAGGTCATCATTATGCTTTTCAAAAAATGTTCATCCCAAATTTTATTGAAAGAAAAAGGAAAATTCTCCGTGCAAGATAGGGGTATTTATTAAATTGTAAAACCCGACTAAGAGAAAATGTTTTGTTAAAGACACACCCCTTCCCCCAGTTCATATCTGGAGATGATGGAGGGGGAACTTGGTCCCAAACCGGGGCCTGCTAACTTAACTCTCAAAAGT